>CAKAOI010044872.1:2443-33283 GCA_916701655.1 Sebastiscus albofasciatus | reverse complement strand
GAAACGTTATCGTCTCCGACCAAAACTCCGGTGTCTCCCCCGTTCCCTCCGGCCGCGGTCGGGAGGCTGAGGCAGGAAAAGCCAACACTAGGATCAGCATTGATTCATGGAGAGACCTTGGTCTGGTCAGCTAACATTACTGCCAAGCAGCTGAAATACAGAGTCATATTGTGGTTTTAGCTGACGTGTGTCACCTCACTGTGTTGAGCGATGCTCGTTCATGTCTATGTAGAGCGAGAACAAGCGCGAGCCCGACGCTGACTTTCGTTGACTTAAAGCCCACAGGTGTCGCTGTTAATAAGCAATTCTGATTCTTACAAACAGTCCCTTTAAGATATATTGCAAAGGTAAGGAGCCTTTTTTATCCCAGTAGGACACTGAATAACTCGTCCATGCTTTTATCTCCCGTCGGCTAGACGACTGTAACACGCTACTCACGGGATTACCTAAAAAGCATCTTAATCGTCTGCAGCTAATCCAGAACAAAGCTGCTAAAGTTTTAACTAGAAAAAGGAAATACGACCCTATAACACCTGTGCTGAGGTTGTTACACTGGCTTTCAGTCAATTTTAGAATTGATTTTGAAATTTTAATGCTCGTTTGTAAGATGGTCTGGTACCTCAGTATCTCTCTCAGCTACAAACCAGCTAGAGCCCTCAGGTCATCTGGAGCAGGCCGTCTGGTTATTCCCCGGGTCTCCACGAGAACTGATGAAACTGCCTTTAGCTTTTATGCTCCAAGCCGCTGGAACATCCTGCCCGGTCATGTTAGGTGTGCCCCAAAGCTCTCATCCTTTAAAACCAAACTGAAAAAATTATTTTTTTAGCTGCGCCTTTCAGTAGTCTGGTTGCAGGTTTGAATTATCATTTTATTTGATTCCTACTTCTTTTATTGGTTTTAACCTACATGTCTTAGAAATCATCTGTTTGTTCTAACTATGAATTGATTTATTTCCGTTCTTTTGGTTTTAATTCACATGCCGTATTAATTCTTACTGGTTGGTTGCTGATCTTAATTATTTACATTTTTATTACTACTTCTTAATGGTTATAATTCTTATGTATCATTTATGGGTATGTTTTAAATTGTGGTTACTTATGTCTAATGTTTTGTCTTTACACTATCAATAATCCGTGGTTGCTCACGCGTTGTGGAGCACATTGTGCTTCCACTTGGAAGGAAATGTGCTATTTAAAATAAAGTTTTGCTTACATTTGGTAAAAACTTATTGTATCTGAATCAGAATTTTCTGAGTTGAATGTAGTTGGCCCGATCAGGCTGTTGCTTTGAATATCTGTGATGGGGCAGTCACTTAATGTGCTTCTTTACTGATGGTGAGCTGATCATACCGGACAGTAGAGGAAGAAGCGGTGCGAGGTTTAGAGGCTTCGCTAGCATTCACAAATGAGGGTGAGGAAATGGAGCGCGTGTCACAATAGGAAGGAGGTGCGCCTTTATTTCAATTACAATTAGGTTGACAGCGATGTATATTTTCTGACATGACTAGGTTTATTAAACCTTGTAGCCTGTCATACAGTTACAATTAGGGATGCACCGATACCAGTATCGGGTATCGGGTCCGACACTGTGCTCATATACCTGTACTCGTACTCGCAAAATGGCTCCGATACAACGGTATCGATACCACTTTACAGCAGCGTGACGTTAACCTCTCGTCACCATCTTTCGGGTCCTTACGCTCCACCTCCCCGACAGTGCGGGCAAGACGGGCCGGTGGTGCGCCCGACCCTGCGAGGCCGGGATCCCACCCCAGCCAGGCACGCGCTGGCCCTAACTTTCATTGTGCCACGAGGTTTTGCTTGCACCCTCTGACACGCACGTGTGTTAGACTCCTTGGTCCGTGTTTCAAGACGGGTCGGGTGGGTTGCCGACATCGCCACAGACCTCCAGCGACTTTTACGTGGGCTGCGGCACAACGCGATTGAGCCACCTTCCCCCAGAGCCTTTCCAAGCTGACCTAGAGCCGGTGGCGGTGCACCGCCTCGTATGCGGGACTCCCCAGCCTGCCGCGTGTCGCTCACACCCTCCAGCTGGCTGTTAACGGGGGTCTTTTGGCACAGAGAAGTACTTGTATCGGTACTCGGTACAAGTACCTGTACTTGTAATCGGTCTGAAAAAAGTGGTATCGGTGTATCCCTAGTTACAATGCTAGAAAATATGTACCATGATATTCAACTTGGGGGCTCCTAAACTGATGATTCGTTGATGTATAGGAGGCAGCCCAAATAAAACCTCTCCTGAGATAATCAGTCTGTTTGGTGGGGAGCAATCCCATACAGCTCCATCATCTCAACAGAAGATGAACCGTCTCACTGTCTGCCCAGTGAAAATGAATCAAATGACTCTGTGTGTTTGGATAAGGGACAGTCATGGTGTTGAATCATGAGATCTATCACCCAACGCTGCTCCATGGAGCTTTGTGCCTTCTTTAGCTCTCATTTTGCTTGTAAGGACCATTTACTATACGCTTGAGTCTCAGCTGCTCTCATCAACCCCTGTGGAATGTGGTGGCGGCCTCCTTTAGTATATTTCAATGTTTTCGGGCCCCCTAGTGGCCAAAATGCTATGAATGCAGCTTTAACATGAACATGGTATTAAGATGAGTTTGTAAGTATTAAAACAAGAGGTTCAAAAGGTTCATACCACCCCCATCTGTTCATTAAGGAGTCAAACACATTAGTCAGTGTTTCTCCCTATGCCAATATAGAGCAAATGTGGGATTATTGCTTAGTATGTGCAGGACATGACGAGTCATGAAACAGTGAGAAATAATGTAGTTTTCTCCTTTAAAAGCCATTCAGCGGTAATGGGATACCTCCTGCCTCTGGCACTATGCCAGCGATCAATGGGCTCTAACACAGCGCCGCCTGTCATAGCTCTGGCTTCACACTCTGCTATACATCACTTCCTCCTGCATTCCCATTCAGTAATACATCACGCTCTTCCTCTCACCTTCTGGGTTTCATAATGCATCACTTCCTGCTAGCAATTGCAGTTGCAGTTTCACCTCCTCTGGGCTGAACAGCTCAGAGTCCCATTAAGTCAGCCTGAAACTCAGCTCCACTTATTGGCTCACTTAGAATGGAGCCAGTTCTCTTGAGGGGTGGAATGGCTCTATCATTTACTTAATAAATCCAATCTGAAATTTGTTGCTCAAACTGGAATTGCTGAACATTAGTGCTTTGAATGTATATGGGGGGAAATGACTAATTGAAACAATAAAGGTAAGGAAATTAATTGGAATTAAAACTAGCACAAAAGCCCCCACCCAAGGAGCTGAGTTGCGGACGAACGACTTCAAGAGGAAAAGAGTTCCTATTTCAACTCTTTGTCTACGTTGACTATTGTTGCCTTTTCCCAGTACAGACATGTCAATACAAATACATTTAATCAACACAGAGTAACAAAATGTTTTTTCCAAAATAAGTACATTACATCAACAAATGACAATGTGTACACTCTGTAAATGGGGAAGCAACTTGAGAGGGATTCTTGTGTTTCAGGGTCACATTTTACAACTGGAAGCATTTTGTTTTTAGTTTTCCGTGAAGAGGGTGAAGATGGTTATTTAGTCATTTTCTTTTGTTGCTGTTTTTTTTTGTCTGTTTTGCGGGGAAAGGAAGAGGGGGCGTGTCTCTCTCTGTTCTAGTAGGGAGTGAAGCGACTGCACCCTCCTCTGTAAAGGCTAGCCTGCAACATCAAAGATGAAAAAGCTCCAATCAGTATTCAATGTAGAACCATTGAAATCAATATTGAAATGAACTTCTCTCTTTCCTCCAAAGAAACCTTCCTCCCTTTTTCCACCTGTCTCTTGTTTTAATTGAGGAGATTTTGTGCGCAAAGTAATTAGGAAATTTGGGAAGTGAAAGAATGTGATTGTGTTTGTGATTGTTGCATGTACTTGAGTGTGGATTTTAGTTCGATGGTACTTGTTAGTATTAAACCAAGCAGTGAAGAAATCTATTTAGCCTACCATACAAGACCATGAGTCAGAGCCTGAATCACTGAGAGACACCTGAAGCAAAAATATTCAAAACACACATCTCTTTACGCTTTAATATCTCTGAAATGGAACAATGATTCTACAAACTAGCAGCGAGAGACACATTACAGACATTAGACTCAGCCTCTTGTGGAAAAAACACTGAAAAAAAACCTCAGTATTTTTTGAGTGACATTAGTGGTGCTATAGTTTCAGCTTTTAGCCACTATAATAACGTTTGGATGAAACTACCATAAAACTGCTACTTGGCATTAAACACGCCACATATACAGTATGTCATGTATCAAGTTCTCCAGTGAATCCACAACCAAATGATAAAAATACACAACTGTTTTTTGAACCATCCTGGCTTGTCTTTTACTGAATATACACTAGATCAGCCGCATAATATTACAGGAAAAGTAATCCTATTGTTTTTTTCCAGACAAAAACAAGATGGTTTCCTAAATCTGTTTCCTCCTGTGTAGCTGAGTAGAGATGGAGTGACCTGTATCACTGTCCATGTTCCAGGTACTGAGGCTCTGTTCAGACAACAATGTCAATATTGGACAATTCTTCAAACATCAGATTAAGTTCAATGACGACATTTTTTCACGCCCAATGTCAACTGGTATAATAATCTCACTTTCCAGAATATTTACAACTAATATGATTAAAAGAGTACCCCCTTGATTTAGCATTGTACTCGTATAACGTTGTTAGTCAGTGATGGTCGGTTAAAACAGGATGAAGATTGATGCAGCAGAACCAGAAATATTGTCTTTTTTATCCTACATATTCTTCTATCTTGTCAAAACCTGGCACCGACATTACCCACAATGCAACTTGACTGCAGAGATGGGTCAGATGTAGGGATGCACCGATACCAGTATCGGGTATCGGGTCCGATACTGTGCTCATGTACTCGTACTCGCAAAACGGCACCGATACCACTTTACAGCAGCGTGACGTTAACCTCTCCTCAGCATCTTTCGGGTTCCTATCACACGCGCTCATGCTCCACCTCAGCTGGCGCGCGCCTCCCCAAACCCTTGTTTGGGGAGGGTTTTGCTTTCACCCTCTGACTCGTGCGTGCGTTAGACTCCTTGGTCCATGTTTCAAGACGGGTCGGGTGGGTTGCCGTCATCGCCGCAGACCCCTGGCGCCTTTTACATGCCCCGCCCTGGGGGCACAGCGCGGCTGAGGCACACTAAGGACAGTCCGTGACACTTTGGCCACGGCCCCCCGGGAAGCACCTCCACCCGAGCCTTTCCAAGTCGACCTACAGCGGCGGCGCACCACCTCGTATGCGGGACTCCTCAGCCTGCCGTGTGTCGCTCACACCCTCCAGCTGGCTGTTAATGAGGGTCTTTTGCACAGAGAAGTACTCGTAGCGGTACTTGGTATCGGAGAGTACCCAAATGTAAGTACCTGTACTCAGTCTGAAAAAAGTGGTATCGGTGCATCCCTAGTCAGATGTGATATTCTAGTAGCAGCTGATGTAGCCTAGAGCAGAGATGAGCATTAGGCTACAGAGGTCTGGTAGGCTTTAAAACCCCTCAACAGATTTTGTTTCACTTGGAGTCTTCATCCCCAAACTGCGCTTCTACAAATGACATCACTTGAGGACATTTATCAGCTCCCTCTAGAGCCACAAAAGACTTTATAGAACTGTTTTAACATATGCAGTAGTACTAACCCAACTCCAGTAGACAGACGGATGTGTAAAGTCTGTGGTTATGGCAAATAAACTAAACAAACTAAATAAACCATTAAGGTATTGTTCTGATTAGGTAACTGAAAGGCTTTAAGTTAAGTTAAGGTTAAGGTTAGGGAAAGCTCATCAGAAAGCTAGCGTTATAATTGCAGGTCTGTGATGGGACATCAGATTGTGGTCTGACATGCCACACCATATCCAACAGCCAACCTCCACAGCCTCACTTCACACCTCCCTACATACAGTATAGCACACACTACTTCCTGCAGTGACAATGAATGTTAGCATTGGACGTAAATTGTGAGGTGCAGAATTGTCCAATATGGATGGAATCTGTAGGATACAGTTAACACCGTGTAAAAAATACAAGTACAATACAATACAAGTCCCCTTTTAAAACCTGGTACCTGTAGCATCACAGCCATACCCCAGTCTTGTCCACAAAGCCCGCCTCCACATGTCTGACAGTTTTCCACAAGAGTCGGCCCTAGTCCAGAATGTGGCATCCTGGAAACAGCATCAACTGTTCGGCCTAAACTCACAACTGAACCTTTTTTTTCTCTTTAAGTAGAAAATAGAACTTGAGATAAAAACCACAAGAGGCAAGATGAGTGGATTCATTAGGACTTCAAATAATTCTTATCTACAAATTGTGGGTGCAATAATCCAACCCATAATTCTACCATTATCAGTCGCATCATTATTACCTCTGACGAGTTTGGTCTTTTTAGGTTTTGTTTGGGGCAGAATGTGAGGCATGCTTTTTCTCAATTCACTTTATTGAGAATTAGGATCAATAGTGAGGGGTGCTGATATGGCAAGATTGGGAAAAAGGGAGGAGTAATTTGAAGACAAAAGAGAAGAAAGTGTAGAGTAATAAGGAGGAAAACAGAGGCCACCGTTTTAATTAAGTAAATGAAGAGGAAAAAATGTCGTAATTAATGAAGGCTTTTAGCTAGCAGCTGCACTAGGGGGGAAGGAGGGTGTTTGGGCGACAGATGGGGGAGGTGGTAGGGCTTTAGATTTCCACCATCACAGGCACGTCAGCACTCAGCATCAACCCTCATCTCATCTGTCCAAGATGCTGCACCGAGCAGCGGCTCCGGCTGCAGCCGGTTTGCTACCAACAACTTAAATTCTCCCTCTCCTTCTCCTACTTTTGCTTCTTTTGTGGTCCGTCTTTCTCTCCGACTTTAATCTCCCACGGCACGTCCAAGCATTTACTAGATGGTCATTAATCTTTGGAGGAAGTCCCTATCCACACCCACGAAAGAAAACAAATTGTACTTTCAGTTTCTCCCCCATCTTCTGGGGTGCTCTATTTCTTTCTGTGGAAAGATTTTTTTCATCTTTGATGTTAGCTGCAAAGCTAGCTAAAAACAAACATTAACCATTCGACTCTCCCCCTTGCAAAATTTGAGGAGACTGATTTCTGTGGGGAGGAATTTTCAGTCTCGATTGGATTTCAAGCAGGTAGCTTTCAGCCAATGAAATTGAGTGGGGAGTTTGAGAATAAGGCAATGTCCCTTTTTCATTTACTGAAGTGGCAAAGATTCACATTAAACATTAAAATGGGTCTCTTAGAGGGAAACACAACTCACAGGAACAAGTCAAAGAGTAAAAATAGGAGATCTTCCTAGATTAATAATAAAGCATGTCAGCCAATTATTTCATTTGAGTTATTCATTTAGTGTTAGTAGTTCAGTTCATATGAATAGCTCAGTGTAAAATGGGTCTCCTGTAAAGTTAAACATGTGTCCAGGTGCTGTGTCATATCGTGTGTTATCAAAGACAACAGTGTGAGGATGCTGCACCAGCCCCAGTTCATCATTAGAGCACATACAGTCTGGCACAATATTCAGAGTCAGAGGCTAAGAAACAGGGAACAGACTCACCATAGTGCCCACACTGTATGTGGCTGCAGGACCAATCGTATGGTGATATGGGTCTGCTGTTGCATAGACTCTGCCATAACTAAAGAGGAGAAAAGAGGGCAAACTTTAGAAGAAGAAAACTTAAAGTCCTACAGTAGCTTCTCCAAGATGTTTGACAGACAAATGTAGGTAAACATGACCTATGGATATTCTGCAAACATCAGGGCCTGCATTTATCAAGCAGGACAGCATCCCTCCAGAGTTCTGTCAGAACGTGTGACTAGGATTTAGATAACTCCTAACTCAGATAAGGACATGAGTTATAAACTCAAATGCGAATGTGCCTTGACAATAATTAATGTAAAGGGGACAAATGATGATAAACTCACTTCTTCAGTGCTTGTGCACGTACATTTGGGCATCTGGAGTGTCTACCAGCCCACAAACTGTGAAATAAGATGACCCAGTCAGTTTATTGTGGCTGTCTAGATCAGAAAACATGTGATTCAACAAGCCAGTCAGATGTGGTTCCCCTTCCTATGTCACATGCAGCCTCATTAGAATATACCGCCCACGGCTTGAGAACTACCTTTGCAAAGGTGCACCATATTGATCTCGTAAGCCAATCAGAGACTGGGCTTTTTTTTGGAGGGGGCCTTTAAGAGACAGACACTGAAATGGAACGTTTCAGACAGAGGGTGAGTACAGGTATAGACAGACAGGATGAGAACAATAACGTGTTTGTTCGAACATTAAAGAATGTAAACATGTTCTAGTAGAAACCCAAAATACAAGTATGAACCTGAAGATGAGCATGGTGTTCACCCATGGCCCAGTCTCTTGCTCTATTTGGATACAACACGAAAGGAGGGGTGGATCAACTTGCTAGAGGACCCTGGTGGCAGATTTGAGCTGTGGGTCCTCCTGTTTCTCCCACTATCTTTGAATTGTGTGTGGTTCTTGTTCCTTTTAAGTACCCTTCAGGTATACACAGCAGCAAACAGCAGACTACACAAGGTAGCATTATAATATTTTGCCAATGTAGAGCCCTAGGAACACTCAGTATTCTTATGCTGGAATAGCCCATCCATACCCCATGTGCTGCGTGTCAAACATATTTTTATAAAGGAATATGTGCAGTGCGGGGGGGTGGGTGGGTGGGGAGGGGGTGCTGTCGAGCGGATAGGACGCGCCTACCTGTAGCTCCAGCAGATTTATGTTTAAAATTCAATTTTTTACCAAAGCCTCTCGAAAATAACTCAAGAAGGCCATCAAGGGTATAATCGAAGCCTGTTGGAGATGGAGGACTCCAACAGGAGTCTCTTACAGGTGATTGCCGATTGTTATTATTTCTCGGTACATTGAAGATTAAATTGCACATTCTGCCACTGTTCAGATTCGTTCTAAAGTGCTACAGCCCATTATGTTCAAGGGTTTGAGTCTAAGTTTACTGATGTAGTTCTACTACTGACCCGTTGTATACAGTTGGGCTTGTATTAAGCAGACAAATGATTAACAACTGTTGGTGTTTTTCTTCCAGTATTTTCTTAGTGGGTGCTATTGGATAGTGTACATATTGTATGTTTACATTCTGAGTCAGAGGGGAACTGGCCAAAATGACAAATGTTACCTAAATATGACGAAAACACAGGAGGAGGTCAAGTTAAATATACAGTATTCTCTCTCAAATCCTTATTCACCTTTTTTTGTACATGAGTAAGACCTATCCCCTTAAATAATAAATAATATATCTAATGTTAAAGGGACTGTTTGTAACTTCTTACACGTATAAATCATTGCAGGTCGGTGTCACACGTGCGCTCGCGTGTGGCTACGCTGTTCAGACTCAGGCTCCAACACAAACTACACGGAAGCACCAAAACCTCTTGGTTGTATCTAGTGAAGCCCGTCTGTTAAACAGTGTTGGCCGCAGTCGGAGGACGCGGGGGAGACCGTAGCTTTGGTCTCCAGGACCGGAGTCTCTGCTGTACTCTACTCCTCTGCCTGCTTTCACTCACACACCGCGCTCGTTCTCACTCGCTCTCTCGCTCCATCTCACATACATGCACGCTCACTCCACACTGCAGAAGACTTCATAGCTCTGAGAATATCTAGTGAATGTTCAGTGGACGTTTGTGCAGTAATAACTGCTGCAGCTCCTCCAGACCAACAGAGGTTTCCCGTGTCTTGTGAAGTGACGGGGCTCCGCAGAGAGAAACGTTATCGTCTCCGACCAAAACTCCGGTGTCTCCCCTGTTCCCTCCAGCCGCGGTCGAGAGGCTGAGGCAGGAAAATCAACACTAGGATCAGCATTGATTCATGGAGAGACCTTGGTCTGGACAACTAACATTACTGCCAAGCAGCTGAAACATAGAGTGATAGTGTGCTTTTAGCTGACGTGTGTCTCCTCACTGTTTAGCGCGATGCTCGTTCATGTCTATGTAGAGCGAGCACAAGCGTGAGCAACAGGACGCTGACTTTAGTTGACTTAACGGCCACAGATGTTGCTGTTAACAAGACATTTCTGATTCTTACAAACAGGCCCTTTAATACTAGAAATTTTGGTTTGGGGTTCACTATATATCTGTGGGGTCACACCTGAAGTATGGTCAGTATGGTAATGATTAAGAATTGGTTGTTAGGTAGTTGGTGCAGAGTTTGGGCTTCTGGGAAAGAGGGCTGGTCCTACTCCCAGGGGTCTAAATCTTGGCACACTAAGGGGAGGGTGAGTATTTTTGTGTTTTTGTTGTTTTGGGGTAGGAAGGGGGGTGGGGTGTGGATCCCAAATCCTTAGCTAACAGACTTGGTCCTTATATGGCTAAATTGATACACCCTGATCAGACAGGGTTCATTCCGAACAGACATTCGTTTAATAATTTCAGATTTCTTGCCTTTTTAATATTATGTACTCTCCCAGACATCCTAAGGAAGATTTGTTCATCCTTTGTTCATTTGTTGAAAAGGCCTTTGACTGTGTGGAATGGCCCTACCTATAGGCAGTACTAGGAAAATATGAATTTGGCACAAAATTTATTTCATGGGTTAAGATATTATACAACAATCCCAGTGCTAGAATCCTTACTAACCGGACAGTTTCAGGTGAATTTAACCTTTACATGGGCACTAGGCAGGGAAGTGCTCTTAGTCCCTTGCTGTTTACTCTTGCATTGGAGCCCCTTTCAGAAACAATTAGGGCTCACATTGAGATTTTTGGTTACAACCCGGAATATACTTAAAATAAAATTTTGCTGAATGCAGATGTTATTTTGATGTACATAACGAGGCCACTGACTCCTATTCCTATCTTATTGGAGACAATTGACTTATTTAGTTCCTTTTCAGGATATAAGATAAATTGGAGCAAGAGTGAGCTGATGCCGGTGCGGTGTAGAGATCCAAGCATGCTCGGACAGATTCCATTTAAACAGGCTTTGGAAAAATTTACATATTTGGGGGTAGAGATCACGAAGAAGTATAACTCCCTATTTTAAGCAAATTTTATGACTATGTTAGACAAGTTTAAGACCAAATAAGAATTTTGGAAGCTCTTACTAAGAGCTTTTTTTTTTTAAAAAAAAAACTTGACTCTATAATTCTATATTCTTATCTGGGAATATATATCCCATAGAATTAGGAAAGGTCATTTGCGCAAGTGTAATGGGGTGGGGGCGGCTGGCTCTACCAGATTTCAGGCTATATTACTGAGCTGCAAACATTCGATGTGTTTCCTATTGGCTGGGTGAAACGATTGTTCTTGACAGCTGGCTGGATATAGAGCGATAGGACTGTCTCCCCAGATCACTTGGTGCTATTATAATGTCTCCCATTTGTCTCAGAAATTCATATTATAATTAGAATCCGATTATTCATAGTACAATTCAAATTTGGAAACAAATAACCAAATAATTCAAACTTAGAGCTCTATCCTTTACACTTCCGATATCGGCAAACCCGTTTTTTACTCCTTCAACCCGAGATGGAGCCTTCGATCAATGGAAAGAATCAGGATTGAGTAGTGTTGGGGATTTATACATTCAGGGAACGTTTGCTTCCTTTCAGCAGCTTCGGGAGAAGTATGGGCTGTCAAAGACAGACTTTTTTAGATATCTCCAGATTAGACACTTTGTGAAAACTCACCTTCACAATTTTAAGAGTGCAACACCTGACAAACTAGACCAGTGTCTGAGAGACTGTATAGTAGATAAACATCTAGTTTAATTTATATACAATACATTGCAAGACCTTGAGCAAGTAGATATGAGCTGTATAAAAAAGGACTGGGAAAAAGACCTCGGGATAGAAATAGCTGAGAACATCTGGGACAAGATCTTGAATTACATTCACATTTGTTCTTTGAATGCCAGACACTGTTTGATACAGTTTAAGATTCTACACAGGTTACATTACTCTAAAGTAAAGCTACATCAAATCTTCCCAGAAATGTCACCAATATGTAAGAAATGTGTCCAAGCAGATGCAGATTTACTCCATAGTAAATATAGTATTGTCAGCCCTGTGAGTCACTAGTACTGAAGCTAATGTAACCCTAATGCCTTGGACACACAGGGAATGTCAGGAGCGTGTGGCGTGGTGGCTGCGTGGTCCACGCATTGGGCGTTCACACCAGCTGCGTTTCAGCTGCTGCAGCTGCGTTTCAGCTGCTGCAGCTGCTGCTGTCAGTTCTTTCTTTCCACATAGAGTTTAAAACTCAACAATTAAAACTCCGTACTATATTCATTCATGGAGCTCTCTAAGTCACTGCATGTTCAAGAACACTGTCCGGCACATATTTCAGAATCAAAGCCTTGTGTTAACAAATGAAGGAATTCTGTTCACAGAAAAAACGCTTGGGGACTTTTATTTTGAAATGAAAGTAGGAAGTGTTGATTTAAAAACAAGTCTTTACTTTTTTTTCATCTCCGTAACTGAAACTGTAGTAGTAGTAGTAATCTTGCTGGTATGATGTCAAAATACAGTCAATAGATCACCTTCACTTCTTCACTTCTGTTGTTGCTGTGAAACGCGTGTGTCACGTGTCACGTGTCAAAAATAGGCGAGACCTCTATTCTCTAGGAAAGACGCAGCTGAGACCTGCGTGTGGCTGCTCTAACTTGTTAACAGGGACGCCGAAATAAAAAACAACAGGTAACCCAGCCGCCACGCGCTCCTGACGTTCGTGGTGTGTCCCAGGCTTAACTAAGTGGTTGTGTTGGTCTCCGATGGCGAGGGGCACTGACCATGCGGCGGTACTTGACTCGATGAGTGAGAATGTGTTGACAAAGGAAGCTTAACATCTAATGAAATAATAAAGGTTTTATTGTAGATCCAAGCTTGTGTCAAGGATCATCCATCCACAACCAGTTCTATGTAATACAGTTCTAGGTCTAGTTGGAGGGATTATATTCCAATTAGACAATGAGTTTATTTCCATATTTATTTGAACAAGCTCATTGTTATTTTACATTTAGAGTTCTCCCCATAAACATAATGCTATCCTGTATTTACCTCCTGCTAGGAACGCCTAACAGGTTGGGACAGCTCGGCAGCTCTGGAGGAAGTTTTTGGATATGAGGCAGTAGATTCATGATCTGAATGACATTTTGACTTATTCCCCAAGCATAAAACTATATGGATTCTTTGGACCAGTACAAATCAAAGGGGAATTTAATCAGTTGAGAAATACTCTGTTAATTGTTTCCCCCTTCCCCAACTCCAACCACAAGACATAAACCTTGTTCATGTTGGCTTTGATTGAATAGGTTTGATAATGGATAGGGAGTGCCAACCAGCCACAATGAGTATGCATGAGACACATAAGGTATTGGGTCGTCGATTTTAACTGGGGTCCGGAGGAGAGATCTATAATCATTTCCTCCTCTCACTCACGCTAAGAACAGGCCTATGGGATGAAAATGCAATCGATGTCTCCCTATAAATGTACGTTGTAAAGGTGAGAGTGTGTGATTGCAATGATTTGTTTTACCCGTTTCAATTTATGAGAAAAAGGGGACAAGTGTTTTATCTTCCAGATGATGGGGAGGGATTGCGATAAAAGTAACGAGAAGGTAAAAAAAGACAAAAGAAATGGACAGATTGATAAGAGTAGTAGATGGCAGAAGGGAGGGAGAAATAAGGTGATGAACAAAGAGAAAAATTAGAAAAATCCTCCTTTGGGGTGGGAAAACAGAGACTTTCTATCTCTGCATAGAGGGAAAAAAGCAAATATACTGTAGGTTTGTAAAGGAAAAATATTTGTAAGAAAGAGGTTGAAGCAGAGCAGGAAGGTAAAGGAAGAAAGAAGGACATCATCTTGGAGAGAGCTACATCCTCTGATGGTGTCCCATACCTTCCCCCCTTCTAGCCATCTTCTTCTTCTTCACCTCCTCCTCTCCTCCTCCCCTCTACATGTACGTGCCCCCTGACTGCCATCTCCCCCTGTATCTCTCTCTCCGTCTCCTGGGGCTTATTTCCAGTCTTTTCACTAGCACTGGCTCGGAACTAATCCCCTCCCTCAACGCCCCTCTCTTTTCTGATTCCACCCCTCCATCCCTTTTTCTCCGATGCCACCAGACCGCTTTATTTATATTCCTCTCTTCCTGTCTGGTTTGTTTATTCTCCTCTAAAAGTAAAGGGAAGCCAACGTAGGTCTGGAGGGCAAAGATAAGAGGCTGCGGGGGTGCACCACTATGTGTTACAGAGGCAGACCTCAGGAAAGGATGGTAATGGAGCGTACATGGAAGGAGGGAGGAAGGAAGTAGGGCTAGTGTATCATTTTTTGATTAAGCTCAGCCCAATGGGACACACAGATTAGTGGAATCTCTCTGTGGGCGGTTGTGGCTAAGAGGTAGAGCAGGTCGTCCCGATCCCCGGCTCGTCCAGTCACATGTCAATGTGTCCTTGAGCAACCCAATACCCAATATGCTCCTGCAGGCTGACCCATCGGTGTGTGAATGAGTATTTAGTGTATGAATCAGTGTGTGAATGTGTGTGTGAATGGGTGAAAGCACTTTGAGTGGTCGGAAGGAGCTATATAAATACAAGACATATGTTCTCAAATAAATGTCCACGAATCTGCTTAGAAATCACAGAACAAAGACAGTTTCAATAGTAATCCTGTGACTTGTTGTCTATTTCCATGGTTACACTACTAATGCAGCATGACATTTCGGGCGTTTTCACATTAGGTACGATTGATCCGTACCGTGCCCAACTACGATTGCCCCCCTCTCTGGTCAGCTTTCACATTAGTAAAGTTGTTCCGTACCCGAGTACACCTGCGTCATCGTCCACGTGTATGTGTTTATGTTGAGATCAGCTGTTCTAGTGGCGGAGCATCGTAAAACACTTCATTCAAACTGGACAGAAACTAAATCAAACTCACCAATACTGTCGTCGTTAGTCTTTCCAACAATCACCAACTCTGGTTTGGCCAAAATAAACTCTGATTTCACCTAGTTTGACGTGAAAATATGCCGACTCTACACGTTGTCTCCCCCCACCCCGTCTCTGTCTCTCTGCCCGCTGAACAGCTGAGCGTCTCTCGTTCTTCACAGACAGACCATTAAATCAGCTAAATAAAATAACAAACATCACTCAGCCTATCACCTATTGTCTATATATTAAGGAACATCTCGCCGGCCTTCCTACTGTATCATCCACGGCCGTGCTTCTCAGAGGATGAGATCGGTGCATGCTGCACGCATATACAGACATACTGTAGATATGAAACAGTTTTATATGTATACAGATTTCGGAGGAGACTGGCGGCGTTGAAGAAAGCCCGCCCTTTCTAAACTACTTGCTAACTGCTAACGTTACTCGCGTTGAATAGCGGTCCACTTCCGTGTATCGGTACGGTTGACTTTCACACCTGATGCGAACCGTACCTGAGTCAACATGATCCGTACTCCAGACCACCTTTTCAAGTGGACTCGGGTACAGATCACGAACTGTGCGTACGGTACGGAGCATTCACACTAATCAATCCAACTGGACTTTGGTGACAAGTGTACTCGGATCCGGGCCCGGGTCCCTGATGTGAAAGCACCCTAAGATATGAGTAAAGTGATTCTGTAGAGAAGATATGCTAACATTCATCCTGTGTGTGTGTGTGTGTGTGTGTGTGTGTGTGTGTGTGTCTCCTGTGCAGGCTGGAAGCTGAATCCAGTGGTTGGAGCGGTATATGGCCCTGACTTTTATGCAGGTAAAGAATCACACAGTCCTGTACTGTAGAATCCTTCTTTCTACTGCTCACGCTTTATATCCTTCCTTCTTGTTTCATCTTCATCTCTTTCCCTTTGTCTTCCTCCTGTGTGTTGTGTGAAAGATGTGTGAGCTTCCACCTCTGGAGTTGGATCCATCCTGACACAGATTACAGATTTACGTGTTCCGTGTGTGCAGTTTGAAGTGGCAGCTCAGTTTCATTTGGTAGAAGTGCTGAGACCGTCCGCTCCCCTTAACTGCTCTACTTTTTGCTCATTAGTCTGAAATCTGTTCATTCCCAGACAGCTTTACAGCACTCCTCTAAATAACCAGCCTGACAGAGAGAGGCCATCCATCTCTTTTATTTCTCCTTCCCTCTTTTCCTGTTTTTCTACCTCCTTCCCACCATCTATCCCTCCATCCAGCCAACCAAATACAAACCTCAGATGACCTCAGAACCCTCTATCACAGTTTCCCATGCTCTGCTGCCTTTGGATATATCCCGTGTGTGGGTGTGTGTGTGTATACAGTATGTGTGTGTGTGTGTGTGTGTGTGTGTTTGTGGTTTTTGTAGCTTTATGTTGATTTACGAACATGTATATTTATGCATTTATATATTTTAGATGCATACAAAACAAAAACTGATCCATCTGTCCAACAGCACACACACACACACACACGCACACACACACGCACACACACACACGCACACACACACACACACACACACACACACACACATCCCTAAATAACAGTACTGTCAGTGTTACGCTAGCTGGTCTAACACTAGTCTATCTTTTTATTACATTCATTATCTATCCTCCTAGACCCAGACTCACTTTACTCACTTTAATGGTGCCTTAATGCACAGGCTTACCAGGGCTTAAGTCCCAGGGGCTTAAAAAATGTTTATATATATATATATATATAAACATTATATATATATATATATATATATATATATATATATAATAAATTACAATATTATATATTTGCACCACCGCCGCCATGAACCTTGAATATTGGACCAGGGATGTCACAGAGGTTTCCGGTGCATAGCTATCAGCGCACTCAGTCCCTGCCCGGTTTTTATAGGTGGGCCTTGACAATCTTAATAATTTTTTGGGGGATTTTTTAATGTGATAATGGATTCATGTTGAATAGTTTAATATTATATAGGTTCATATGTTAAAAGACAACTATTAAATAATATCCTTATTTACTGTATATCTTTTCTTTGGTTCAGTGGATATAAATTAACTATGACGTGATAGTGCAGCCTGTTATCTATAAGAATGGCAGAGCATGCTAAAGTCATGTAGTCATTATTAAATCTTACATTTCATACACAAACAGTCTGAGGCCTCATTCAGTTATTAGTGCAAAACAAAGTCAGTGAAACAGTGACATGGTGACAGCAGCATGATCAGAACCATGGACAGCAGCATGATCAGAACCACGATCAACAGCAAGATCAGAACCACGGGCAGCAGCACGATCAGCAGCACGATCAGAACCAAGGACAGAGGTCAGCACCATGGACAGCAGCACTATCAGCACCACGGACTGCAGCACGATCAGAACCACAGGCAGCAGCACTATCAGCAGCATGATCAGCACCACGGACAGCAGCACGATCAGCAACATGATCAGAATCACGGACAGCACCACGGACAGCAGCACGATCAGAACCACGGACAGAGGTCAGCACCACAGACAGTAGCATGGACAGGAGTACTACACGTCACACAAGCAAGACTCGAGACATTTCATTCTACTCTCTCACGTATCTAATACTCCATATTTGCAAACATAAACTGAAAAAGACCCGACATTTTGAACGACAGGAACACAACTTACACAAAAATGACATGAATAATATGATTGTGGCCAACTTCCTCACTTACACTTACCAGGAGAAAGCACTTCTGAAGGTGAGACTATAGCTGGTGTTATACCAGTTTTTATACCGGTTCTTCACCTGCGATGTTTGCAGGTTTTTAACTAAAAAGACTGATCGTCTTGTGTTGCCGCTGTTCACACAGGCCTTCTTGGCTCAATAACCTAGCTTTGTCTTGACTAATGGTTGACGTATTGTCTTATAATGATGACTTTCATATTCTGTTTACTGATGAGGAGGGCACTCAATTCAATATGTGTCGCTGTCCATTGACGGGTTCTGAAATAATGTTGCCACGGCATATTGTGAAAGGAGGGAAGTAATATTAAGGCACAAGGCACTTATGTGTACAGTAAACAGTACGTAGATAGTAATAATCCAGCTATTTTACCCAATTACAGTAAGTGTCTCTCTGACCCATTAACCTCTTCAACCCACAGAGTAGCAGCACGTTTACTAGGCAGGGCTTATCGCTTCCTTTCTCCCATCCTTCCTTCCTTCCTTCCTTCTGTTATTCCTTCCTTCCTTCCTTCTGTTATTCCTTCCTTCCTTCCTCCCTCCCTTCTACTGCAGTCCAGTCCCAAACAACATCTTCCAATATGGGCCCAGTTTGTGACATGATTGTGGCATTATGTCACTCAGCTAAAGGTCCAATCACTTTGGAAAGGTCCACAGAAATGGATCACACTTTGAGTCTGTATCAGGCAGAAGTGTCTGAGAAGAATGCTTCAGATCTACGACGATATTTACCTAAAATGTCCAAAATGACTTGACAGACAGAAGACGTGTGGTAGATACAAGTCTTTACTGGTTTCATAATAGATTAGAATAGATAATAGATATAAATGAACAGTGAGAACATTATACACAGCGATACAATTCAAAGAAATTTTTGCATTTGTCCACATTTATTATAAGTCAGCCCTGATGTTTTACACTGGTAAAGTGATGGGAAACTGGCAAAGCTCCAAATTCAGTTTGAGTTAAAGCAAAATGTGTTTTAAGGCATTCCCCTGTAGGGGCCCAGAGAGGGGAGACAATATCGGTTTAAACAGTAAGGAATAACAGATGCATGAAAGGAGATCATGCTAATTTCCCAAATGATTTATTACTCCAAAAGGCCTTTCAATGAAGCCAATGAACTTGTTGTTGAGCTGAAAATGTTTGTCTATTGCCTTCCGCTGATTGACTTTCCAAACATGTCTTTGCTTCAACAATATTCTATGTTTAGCAAAGAACACTTTCATTATAATCTATTATTTTCCAGACATGCTCAATACATGTCTTAAAGTTGACTAATATTTACAGTGAAGTGTAACTACATAAATAGACTAAACCCTAACCTTAACCACTGCTCATTCATCATACATGTAGATGACTTCCATCTTTTTGTCTCTCATCAATTCACATTTTAGAAATTTCCAGAGACTTCCAGTAACGCAGCAGGTTTCTCTCTCCACCGCTGTAATAACATTAGAACCAGTGAACCGGTTCTGCTCCTCATACCAGTATTAGAAAACCCACACTCACACACACTCAGTCCGTCTTGCTAATTTATAGGATGCTAATGCATGGAGTGATCCTAAAAGCACCACTAAAGTTTGCCAAGCCTAAACGACACCATATGCCGCTCTTTCTCCCAGGAGGAGGGAGGGATGAATGGATGGATGGATGGATGGATAGATGGATTGATGGATGGAAGGATAGAAGGATGGAAAAGTGGGAAAAATACACAATAGAAAATAGGGAAAATCAGCTATGCCGTATCGTGTCTGCCCTCTCTACGTGTTCATACCTTCTCCTCGTTACATGAATCTGTCTTGTGGCTCAGGTCTACTGGCATTCATTCACCCCACATACACAGTATAGTCTATATCCACGCCTCCACTCTGCATGCCTTCCTGCATTCCTACAGGCATTCCTTCTCTATCTCTCTTCTCTCATCACTCTCTCTCTCCTCCACTATATGAAAAATGAAAAATTCCCACCTGTAAGTGAAAGTGCGTGGGATTGGGATTTCTTCTGGAATAATTATGAGTGCATTTAATCTAGTTTGGGGAGGAAGTAAAGCAGGATGTAAAGGGGGATGTAAGGGCGATTAATCACTCTTTATCAGACGGCTTTCCCAGCACCCATCAGCTGAATCGGCCTCCATAAATCCTGGCCAGCTGACAGTGCACTCCATCTCCATTGCCGGGCTCGGCTACAGGTTTATTGTGCACAAATCCCATTCAGAAGAATGACGGATGACCTCCACATGCATACACAGCCATGCTCACATACTCATGAATACCCGTATGTAGGTGCACATGCAATAATGTAAGCATAGATGTACAGTCTGACTGGTGCATTTACACTCAGGTATGCACCGAAACAAGCAGACACTCATAGTTACACATAGCTACACTCTCAAAGACATGGATACTATGAGTTGTTAAATAAAAGATGAAGCTATCACATAATAGCCAGAAGTGTGGTCTGTTTGAACAACGCCTGTACTCCTCCAGGGCCTTTCAGCAGTGCTAAACAATAGAAATGGATTCAGGCTCAAATTATTGTAAAGTAAAGAGGGTGCACATATGTAGTGCATCTTAACGTCCTTGCATCCAAACTAATTGCTGGTAAATCCTAAGGCCAACTTTAAGTTTCCACAGCTGAGCACTATGTCCTCTCACTGCAACCTCTGGTCAAATGGTTCTATCTTAAATCAGTACCACTTAAAGCTATATCGTATATCGGTAAGTAATCTTGAGAAACTTGCAGTGGAGGCTGCTCCATAGAGGCAGAGGGGGTTGCTCCTCCTCTATTTTTTTGAGAGGAAAGAGGGAGATCAAAATATAAGAAAGAGTAACTGGTTGAGTTATACCGTTATCAAATCTCAGAATCATTTATAAGATCATTTTTCTCTCTTCTTTGGAAAAAATCCATTATTCAATTCCTGATTAATTAACTATGTTTCTGCTGTTGCAAATGACCACTTGTGATTTAAAGGTAATTTCTAGGAGACCAGGTTGAATTCATTAAGTTCGTTAACTTTGCCATTCTCTGTGTTAAACTGTTGAAATTAAATTCAATACTTCCTGCAGACATTTCAGAATAAAACGAAGGGACATACTTATGCCCCCAGAATGGTAAGAAATGGGTACAACGCATGGATGTTACTTTTGCCACAAAAGCAATTTAAAATGACAAATGGTAACAAATTAGGAAACAAGAAACCATACCATTAATATACAATAACCATACAATAAAATATACAATAAAAATAACATGGGGGACCGGACATCAAGTCCTAAAATCTAATAAGTGCCTTTTTTACAGTAAATAAAGGCCTGTCCTCAGGTCAGGTAAATATGTGTTGTAGCACAACACAAACAGACATCCACACACACATACACATACACATACACACACACACACACACACACATTCGCATACACAACAAGGTATGCAACTCTGATGAGAATGGAGACCAGACTTCCTCTAATGTTTTTTGATCAGAGTTTGCATAATAGCCTTGGCCTATGTGAGGTGTGTGTGTGTGTGTGTGTGTGTGTGCGTGCGTGCGTGCGTGCGTGCGTGCGTGCGTGCGTGCGTGCGTGCATGTGTGTGCGTGTGCTAATGTGTGTGCTTGAGTAAAATAGACTGCATAGGCATGAAGGACAATGAGGGAAATGTAATACTGATTGATTGACTGTGTCCTAGACTGACTATATGCAAAGCAGGACAAATGTGTGTGTGTGTGTGTGTGTGTGTGTGTGTGTGTGTGTGTGTGTGTGTGTGTGTGTGTGTGTGTGCGCGCGTCTGCGTCGGTGCGTGCGTGCGTGCATGTGTAGGGCTTGGCAGAGCAGCTCTCCAGAACACAACAAATAAGATTAAAATGTAAAATGCAGGCAGGGAAGTAACAAGGCAAGCAGCTCAGGCCTTTTTAACATATGCAGGAAAATTTGCAAGTTGGAAGGGCGACATCAGATCAGCTCTGGGCTTCGTCATACTGGAGCACCATCTCTGGTCCAAGGCCGGCCGAGATCACTGTCAGCTATAGACCCCGCCTTTTCAAACTGATGTTTTAAAAGCCAGCAGTGATTTGTGGTGATGTTTCCTTACGGTAGTGTGACCGTAGCCATGCTGTTCAGCATTTGCAGCTGTTATTTGTATTGTGGCTTTAATATAAGGTACGATTTATTTATCCTCAGGGGGAGAGCATGATAAATGACACAGGAACTTTTAACATTCTTTGACAGCAAATGGGGGCGGCACGGTGGTGCAGTGGTAAGCTCTGTTGCTTCATAGCTAGAGGGTCGCAGGTTCAATCCTGGCTTGGGGTCCTTCTGAGTGGAGTGAGCATGTTCTACCCGTGTCAGCGTGGGTGTTCTCCGGTTTCCTCCCACAGTCCAAAGACATGCAGGTTAGGTTCATTTTCGAGTGTGAATGGTTGTCTGTCTATGTGTCAGTGACCTGTCCAGGGTGAACCCCTCTTTCACCCAATGTCAGCTGGGATCGGCTCCAGCACCCAGCGCCACCCTGAACAGGATAAGAGTTTACGTTTACGTTTATGGTGGATGGATGAAAGCAAATGCTCACGGTTTTGGGCCGTATACTGTGTAGCATATTTTTGGATACTTGAAAGGAATCTGTCTTCCCATAGACAGTCACACTAACATTTATCATTTGTGTAAGTGCTATGATAGATATGTATCAATCAAATATATCATATTCATAATATGAGACACAAATATGCTGCTTTGAATAAGGCCGATGCTGGATCCATTCAGCCCCAGATTGAATGTGAATACCAGAAGCAGCAGATTGTGGCTGCAGTTGCAGTTTATATTGCTACATTAAAAAATCTGAGATTTCTGTGTAGTTTTTGCTTGAATACTACGGAATGTTATCCGATGCAAATTTGTCAGCTATGGCATTTGCAGTCCCTTCAACTCTGGATGACAGTGTGATCTTTATGGAAAACCATTTCTGTTAAACGTGATGTAGAATTGCCTTTAATTTTGCTTCTCTCATCTCCAGTAAGGGCTGCGTTTGAACAGGCTTTGCATCCATTACTGAAGTTCTTCAACTTTTATTGCCACTCATTCTGCCACTCCAGCTGATGTCATCATTGTCAGATTTTAGTGGATCTGCTCACTGAGAATGAATGTAATTCACTCTAATATCTTGAAACCTCGCTGCTGTAATGCAGCATGTAGATTTTATGATTTTCAGAGGATCGATTTGAAGCCCAATTAGTTGGAGGCACCACGATGAGGCCTTGTGTCCTGGAATAGAAGTGTGATGCATTAAACACAGTGGCGCCTACACACACACACACACATCACACACACACACATCACATCACATCACATATTACTCATCACTTTTCTAAAAAACACAATTTTATAACTGTACTTTTGTTCTTATCATGAGTGACTCCAGCTAACATCCCATTGCTGCCTACATTAACAGATAAGATGTACAGTATGTGTGTGTGCAGCCTGTGTAGCATTTTGTGCACGTGTGTATCAGTGGATGTTGTTGTTTGTTTGTTTTATGGGCCTGCTGGCTGTCAGGCCGAGGCCCTGCCATGATTCATGGGTTATTACAACACCGCCGTAGCATGCACGAGCCATAGCTCATCATCAGATTGCACTCGTATACGTCACACCACCGGCAACATGCACATACACGTGTCCTCATGCTCACTCATATGCACACACACACACACAAACTGAACACCTGCTGGCACACACATACACACACAATAAAGGAGGAATGAATATTAAGAAAGCGAGGGGAAGTGGGAGCATCGGGGAAATTGATCTTTTGCTCAGAATATATCACCGATGGACTGTGTGCCGGCTGTGTGGCATATTAATGCCGTGTGCCTAGTTAGAGTAGGAGGAAACAGACGCAGCAGAGGACAGAGGATCTCCATCACAGACGGAGAGAGACGGAGCGTTTCTGTCCCAGAGCACTTACAGTGGAGCATGTTGCTGCTGCAGACAGCAGGTGTACTCATCCATATCCGGGACCTCTCAGAGCTCTGAGGGTGCTCAGGAGGTGATGCAACATATTTAGAGTTTAACAGGACTCCTTTTAAGGCAGGGGACAGCAACCTGCGGTTCCACAGCCACATGTGGCTCTTCAGCTCCTCTCCAGTGGCTCCCTGTGGATTTTTAAAAGTGGAAATGAATGACTGTTTTTTGATTACATTTTCATTTTTATTTATCATTGTTGTAGGTCTATAGTACAATGGTACGACGGAGTATTAGGGCCACATTGAGGAAAAAAAATAAATCTGAGATTTCGAGAATAAAGTCATAATATTATGGGAATAAAGTTATAATATTCTAAAGTAGCAATTTTACATGATTTTTTCTTTTTCTCGTAAAGTTATGACTTTATTCTTTAAAAGTCTTTATTCAATTAAAGTCGTAAATTTAGGATAAAAAACTCGGAAAATAGTAGAGTGCAAAACCGTGCTAATGTCAGCCACCGTCCTGAAGTAGTGTTCTTATGTCAAAGATGGCCTCTGAACGAGGAGAAGGTCCTTAAAGATACACACGTGTTGTCTTTCATCTTCTTTTTGTGTTTTAGTAACTAATGATATTGTAGAAGTTACAGGGAAGTAGAGATGAACAACACTAGAAGACGTTAACACTGTGTTACCATAGTAACATACTGACCCTTTCAACTGTCACTGTGTCAGTGTGAAGGTACAACGACACAGAAAAGGCACAGAACATACTGGAAGTGCTTGTGTTGAATCAGATTATGGTGAATGAAGGACGTCTAGAATACCTGCTTAGCCTGCTGCCGCCACCCAGCCCGGATAAGAGGATATGGATGGATGGATGGATGAACGGACAGACAGATGGATGGATGGATGGATGGATGGATGGATGGATGGATGGATGGATGGATAGACGGACAGACGGATGGATGGATGGATAGACGGACAGACGGATGGATGGATGAATGGATGGATGGATGGACAGACGGATGGATGGATGGATGGATGGATGGATGGATGGATGGATGGATGGATGGATGGATGGATGGATGGAGGGATGGATGGATGGATGGACGGATGGATGGATGGACGGATGGAGGGATGGATGGATGGATGGACAGTCCACTATGTAATATATTTTGCACTCGGCGGCTCACGAGTTGTGATGAGGTTGACCCAACTTTGCAAAGTGAAGTGACATGGTTCCTTAACAAAAATACCCCACTAGTTTTCACTACCACAGTTTTGCACAATTTTTTTTTTTTTTCTTGTAAATTTACAACTTTAGAATCTTGCAAATTTGTCAGTTTGTTCTCATAAATTTACCACGTTAACCTCAGAGAATATCCAATTTTCTTTTTTGTAAATTTACGACTTTAATCTCAAGTTTTTTCTTGGAATATTATCCCTCTCCCTCGGCTACGCTTTTTTTTACTACGTACTTTCTTCTTTTATTGTCGAACTTTTGAGTCTTTGGAAGTAAAATAATTAAGCTGTGCAATAGCAGCTAACTAGGTATTTTCACATGTTGGTGAAATGTTTACTGAGGTTAAATATGAGATCATTTTAAATGCACCACATATGAAAATAACTTTTAATCTGTTTTACTAAACTAGTTTG
Organism: Sebastiscus albofasciatus; assembly: GCA_916701655.1. Lineage (NCBI taxonomy): Eukaryota > Metazoa > Chordata > Actinopteri > Perciformes > Sebastidae > Sebastiscus > Sebastiscus albofasciatus. The sequence continues at coordinate 7,960 of CAKAOI010044872.1, read as the reverse complement.
GGCTCCTCTCTGAAGATTTCTAATGTAGTAATCAATCCCAGTGATGGAATCTACACCTTCACTGTGTTACAGGAACAGTTACAGTATGTACATTCAGATTTAAAGCATGATACCAGCTATAGCCTGTACAATCATATGAGGATTAAACCCAGATTGTACATAGTTACAGTTTTAAACCACACCTGGAGTGACTACTGGAGGAAAATTAAATGAATTTCTACCTTTACAGTGTGCATGCCTGTAAACAGACAGTAGTGTCAGTACTAACTGGTATGTCAGTTGAGAATCAATGGTGAGACTGGAGTCAACAACTGTATTAAGGGTTTGTATTTTTGAACCCCCGCTGTATTATGAGGTGAATTCAATTCAATTTGATTTCAATTTAACTTGACTCCTTTTAGGCCAGTGAGCGAAGAATGCAGTAATTCTTTCTTCTTTGCTGCACATTACTTAAGACATGTATGCCCAGAATCCAGACAACGCGTGTGCGTGCGTACGTGCATGCATGAAGCCCTTGCTCCCCTGTTGACTGAAGGTTGAACAGGGACCTTCAGATAAACCAGCTCACATCACATCACCATGCCACCTCGTGCCTGTAGGGGTGACCCTCGTGTGTGTGTGTGTGTGTGTGTGTGTGTGTGTGTGTGCATGATGAAGGATGATCTTAGGATGAATCTGCCTCTCCAAACAATACAGGCCATCTGCTTTGTGTCCCTGCTGCCAAACGCTGAGCCGGACCTCCACGCAGGAGCTCACCTCTCTCTCTCTCCCTCTCTCTCTCCCTCACAGTTTCATCCCAGGAACATCTCCTCTTCATCCCTCCATCCTCTTTGATATTTTGCTATATCCTGTCAAGTTGTTCTTGTCCACACATTAAAATCAGAATGAAGACTTATTACGTTTGTCTGAATCAGCATTTGGGATGCAAAGACGGTTATGTTGTGAAAAATAAATGACTAAAGCTCCCCTACTTGCCATTTTTGAAAATACATAAGAAAAAGAAATCACAACTGACACGTTGGCCTCAAGTGCATTTACACTTTGCCACCAGGATAGTTGCAATCACATGCAAAAGAAGGGCAAACAGCACTCAGCTATAAAACCTTATGGGCATATTGGCACTGTAATATCATTAGTACAATATCTATATATAGATATATAAATCAGACCTTGATGGGCCTTTCGGACCCAACAGCACCACTGCACTCTGAATCCCATTATTTCCAATGGCTTACACAGCGCCTCGACAGCTTCTCACTGCACCAAGCAAAGCGTGGGCCCAGCAAGCGCAGCTCAAACTTGTTGTGTCTGAGAGATCAGGAGACGAGGAGACGAGGAGACAAGGAAACAAGGAGACGAGGAGACGAGGAGACGGGGCAGATAACGCTGGCAAAGGATACGCAATTCATGGTGCTGTCTGCCCCTTAGTGTTGTGACATACTGTGTTTCTGACCACCTCTCTCTCTCTCTCTCTATCTCTCTCTCCCTCTCTCTCTCTCTCTCTCAGTGACAGGGTTTCCATACCCCAGTACAGGAGCAACTGTGGCCTATAGAGGGGCCCATTTGAGAGGGAGGGGTCGCACCGTCTACAACACATTCCGTGCTGCACCTCCTCCTCCACCCATCCCTGCCTATGGAGCGTGAGTGCCTGCTCTCACACACACACACACACACACACACACACACACACATACACACACACACACACACACACACACACACATACATACACACATCCAAGTGAAACAAACACACATAATCAAATAAACACTATGACACGTCTCCAAGACTGAAAACACGCTACTGCACAAATGGAATTCACAGCGTTACTCAAACATAGAAGCTAACACGCACACACACACATAAATAAATACATACTCACACATACACACAAGCAGGGGCAGAAGAATGGTGAATGGAAAACAAAAAGGCTGCCTTCTAATAGAGCGGAAAATTGCTCTTTGATTCCAGAATGGCCGAATTTGTCTCTCTTTTTTCTAATGTGTCATTCTTTATTCGGCTGTGAATGGACTGCTATGACCTGCCCGGCACACTTCAATAGGCCCGCTCCAGAGAGAGCGAGAGACCTAGTGAACGTGAAGGGGGAGACATGGAGAGAGAGAGAGAGAGAAAGAGAATAGATGTCTGGGAGAGCGTGTTAGGGTTGAAAGAAAAAAATGAGAAAAGAAATGCAGATGCAGATGGAGAGCTGGAGGCAGCAGGCTGAGAGAAGAATAATGGATGAGTGGTGCAGTTTGACCACATGGAACTACTGAAGGAGTCACTTACTGTATGGTGGTAATACAAATGGATTCTCTTTAATGTAGCAGCTTTTTGTTGGAAAAACAAAGAATGGCTTCATCAAAAATGAAAGAAAACTAGGTGACATGTAGCCTTTATCTGTGCTCAACCAGTTCTGATGATTTGGTAAAAAGCATGGTGTCTTCAAAGCTTCTTCATATTCATTCACAGCCTTCAACATCTGTGTGGACAATCTCACTCCACCCAAAACTCAATTTCAATTTCAATTAAATTCAAAGTGGCATTATTAGCATGAAAGTTTCCAAAAAACATTGTTGCCAAAGCATCAAAATACAAAAGCACAGAATAATATTAATATGAATATTATCACAACATTACCATTGTTTGTTTATGTTCTCTCAAGATGGCAAAGGCCTCTGCAGGGTGCATGAGCTACAAGCGCACACATGAGGCTTTTATGACTGACATATTGTCTTTGGCAGTATTTTCCAAAATTTCACTGTGCATTATCGAATATAGAAAACAGGAGTCCTCAATGCTGAGTGAAAGCTTGAATAATGAGAGAAAGTTGAAACAAGAGGAGATGGTTTGTCTGCACAGTACATCAAGACACCTGTTAGTACAAGTTGTTACAAAACAGGAAGTCATTTGTATACTGAAGAGTACAGCTTTCCCCCAAAAAGAGCTGCTGCTTTGTGCTTTGGGTCATTCCTCAGGAAGTAATTGAAATAACTGAGATTTAATTCTGAATGATTCAAGCCGACATACAACAGCGAAGGTCAATTCTTCATTGTCCTGCCCCATGACCATCTTCTCTCTCTCTGGGATGTTATGTACACTGAAGTATGTACAGAACTGCGTATGTATCCCCTGTCCCCAGTTGTCCGCTGCTGTCTACGTTCACGTTCGCAGAGTACATCCTCGACATCAACTGACTCACACTGCATTTTAGCAAATGTGAAATTCCACCAACACAACGTACACAATGAATAGACAGAACGTTCATACTGTTCTTGTTTTTACTTAAAGTTACTATGAGGAACTTTGAATTGGTTATGAAACAGTCTCAGTGTAAAACTGATGCCTCTGTATACGTACAGGAGTAAACGAGACCATCAGAGAGAAGATTGGCTATTTCTATATCGTCTTTCGTGCCAGTGGGCCCGATTCCGAAAGAAATCAACGAAATCCTGAAGGTTTACCAGAAACTTCTTCAGCTCAGACTCCACTCTTGCCCGCCACCGACAGACCCAGATCCGGCTTCTGCGCCGCCGCCTTCACCCTGTAGTCGGAGCTCCGGTGGGAGGTGGAGAGCTCCGCGCCCGGCAGCAGCTGCTCCTCTTCCGGCCAGGAGCAGAGCTTCACCTGCTGGAGGGAGGGGAGACACAGCAGAACCAGAACCAGGACTGAGCGGGGCAGACTGTCAGGCCCTGCTGCAGTGAAATGAGAGGTTTTCTAAAGGGACTCTGGTGCTCGGAAACACTACCGCGTTTGTCCACAGGGACCGCCAGAATCAAAACGAAATGAAAGTTCCTCGTAGTAGCTTGAAATGAATAACTAAAACACCATATACTGAATCAAATGCCTCATGTTTGACATCTTCTGTCAACAGTGTGGTCTACCAGGATGGCTTTTATGGAGCAGAAATATATGTAAGTCAAAATGTATTTATATGCATTGTTTTTATCCTTCATGAATTTATTCACTATGGTCAGTCAAGAAAATAATTTGGTACGGAGTGTATTGAGCATTTGATCCAAAGCTTTACCTAAACTCAGCACCTTAATGTTGGAGGATGTACAGTAGTGTTCCTAATGAATCCCTCTGTCTCTCCTCAGGGAGGGTATGCAGCTTACAGATATGCCCAGCCAACTGGTACTGCTGCAGCTGCATACAGTGACAGGTATGTTGGCTACACTGGGTACACTGGTTCCACTGGTTCCACTGTAAAGAATCAGAATTAGTTTTACTCTTTACTGTTTTACACACACTGTGTGTATCCCTTACCGGCCTTTAAACTATACCTGTGTGATGTTGATGGACGGTGGTTCAGTTGAAAAAACGTTCCTTCTCAATATAAATAATAATAATAATAATTCATAAAATAATTAACATTTTTAGTTGTAATCTGCTGAACGCTCTACGTATTTCAAACTCCAGTTTGTCCATTGATTATACATTTTAAAAATGAAACACAGCAGGATCAAGTTCAACTTTGCCATTTCATTCAATATTAAATAAATAACGCTATGAAATCAATCTTGAAATAAATAAATAAGGCAATAAATACATAAATAATAAATAAAATAAATACAGATTTATTTATTTAAGGGAACTTTCCTTTTATAATGCCACATTTATTTCCATCTGTTGTATTCAAGTGGGGCGTGGTTATCTAACAGAATCAGACAAAAGCACAAGAATTAGGAAGCTAAACTGAAGGTCATTGAGCTGAAGGTTTGTCTCCAGGAATTATGACGGCTGCAGCAGTTTGGAAAATAGCGATACAGGGCGCTGAATTTACTGTTTATCAGACCAAAAATGAGACAAGGATTAGCTAGCTAGTGCACCCTGCTGTCTCTCCGCCTTCTGGCCGCTGCCTGGGAGACTACTTCACCATAAAGTTGGCTGATCTAGCATGGAGCCGGGGTGGTCCAGGATCAGAACCCCAGCGCTGGGGTTTGGACTAGCTGAATTTGAGTTGCTACAGCTAAATTCAGTGCCCCGTATCGCTATTTTCCAAGCTACTGCTGCTGTCATATTTGGAGTGTTGAGCGCTTGTAGCAACTCAAATTCAGCCAGTGCAAAGCTCAGCGCTGGGGGTCTGATCCCAGACCCACCCAACTCCCCGCTGTGTCCGGTGTACGTACCAGATGTGCTCGGTCTGGCAGATGGGTCTTGCGTTTATAGATGATGTTGCACATTATAATTGTTTGAATGTGGGAGAGACTAAACTGACTTGCTGGCTGTACCTACGACCCGCCCCTACTCTGCCTCTGATTGGCTGAACCGTTCCAGGCATTGCTGGACTGCTTCAAGGTGAGCTCAGTGAGTCAGTTTAGTGCCCCACACACTCAGCCAATTGTAATGTGCGACATCATCTGTAAACACAGGACCCCAAGCCCATCTGGCAGGCCAAACATCTGGTACGTACACTGGCATGGGCGGTGAGGTGGAGGGACCAGGGGGGGTGTTAGCTAGCTAGCTAGCTAGCTAATTCTAGTGCTTTGGTCTGAATCGGTGTGACCACATTTA
>CAKAOI010044870.1:0-24565 GCA_916701655.1 Sebastiscus albofasciatus | reverse complement strand
GTACCACCTACATCATGTGTACCACCGTCATCATGCGTACCACCTTCATCATGCGTACCATCTTCATCATGCGTACCACCTTCATCATGCCTACCACCTTCATCATGCGTACCACCTTCATCATGCGTACCACCTTCATCATGTCTACCACCTTCATCATGTGTACCACCTTCATCATGTGCACCACCTTCATCATGTGCACCACCTTCATCATGCCTACCACCTTCATCATGCGTACCACCTTCATCATGTGCACCACCTTCATCATGTGCACCACCTTCATCATGCGTACCACCTTCATCATGCGTACCACCGTCATCATGTGTACAGATCCTGGCAAAGAAAAAGGCAGTAGTCCAAACTAGTCACGTCACATATTACGTTTATTTAGACAGAGAGAGGACAAACAGCTCTGGGCTCATAAACTTGGACTTGACTGTCACCGAGCTGCTAACATGCTCTAACTAAACTGGTTGAGAAGGTATTTCCAGGCTGCACGTGCCTTCAGTTACAGTATCTTGAGTTTCCAGGCAGACATCAGTCATTTCAACACCATCTATATTCTGAGCATCTGTCGTTGCACCATCTCTCCCTCTGGATCAACTTGCTTTCCTGTGACACGTTGCAGTGGGTTGCAGTAAATAAGTCTTTCTTTTTCTGCATCTTTCTTGATTATTTATTTGGTTACACTTTAAAAAATCGTACACAGAAATGTGAGGAGTTACTAAGGCACTCATTAATGAATCATTAATGACTGAGGTCACTACTCATTAATGATTCATTAATGAGTGAAAATAACATAACAATAACAATAACGTATTATGTTTACGTTTATTTTTATTTGTTTCACACATATAAAACAACAATTAAATACAATTTACATGAAAGAAATGTAAAAATAAATACGTGTGAGGGTGTGGTAGAAACCTATAATGGCTTATATAAGGAACCACACCCAAAGGACATACAATAGTTCAAAATAATTATCATGACAAAAATCACTGGTACATTCTAGATATTAGTGTTGAAAACACATATAAAACATATATAGTGTAAAGTGTAGGAGCAAAGTTGAAACAAAACAAAAAAATAGAAAGAAGCAGGAGTAATTGCCATATTTACAGTTCTAAGAGCGACCATTTTTTCACAAATCATATGTTTTTTTCAGCAGAGCATTTCTAAGTGTCTTTCTATACACGGACGATGTCAGAGGAATTCATCACATGGACATTTTCATTCCATAAGATAACTCCACGAAATCTGATAGAAAAGTGACCACGGAATGTTTTATACAAAGGAAGATGATTATCAGCCTGCCTGGTTGGCTAATTATGGAATTGAGAGTTGTTAATAAAATAATATCTAAAACAATGAGGTAAATCTGCATCCATATATCTCGCCTTAAAGACAAATGTACAGGTTTGAAGAATGTTGATGTCAAATATAAAGTCAATAACTGTAATAAAAAAAAAGTGTTGTATAAAGTGTTGCCATTTATTCTTTATCTTATTTGGGGACCAAAGGATGAGCGGTGTCGAAGTTGGTGCATTTTGGACATGTTTAATAATAATACATTTTGAATTAACTAAAATAACCACCTCGCGATTGTACGCCTCCACCGGTCAAGTGTCAGTTTACATCCACGTCTGTCTAAAATGTCATCATTTTATCCTGTTAGACATTTGTGTGAAATTGTCATAATTAGCATATGAATTCTTGAGTTATGACCAAAAATGTGTTTTTTGAGGTCACAGTGAACTTGACCTTTTGAGTTCATCATTGAATCCAAGTAGATGTTTGTGCCAAATTTAAAGAAATTCCCCTCAAGGCGTTCCTGAGAAATCGCGTTCATGAGAAGGGGACGGACATCCGGCCTGACGCTGGCGCGTAGGCATAAAAAGCAACCAGCGGTCAGTGCTGCAATGGGGGCTGCAACCAGGCTTCAGGGGGGCGGGGCTTCAGGGCTCTCCGGACTGAGTCCAGCATGTTGTCCCCAGCAGGCCTTTACAGGCTGTGGCTCCTTGACTGCAGCTGGATGCTGGATATACTAACATTACAACCAAACTCTTCTTCATTTCCCTGGAGCCAACCGACGATGAGCTCCAAGCGTCACTTCCGGGTGCCGGGCAATCGACCTGCTCCCCGCGGGCACACACTTCCAACTGCTACTTGCTCAGAACGGGCACCCCCCCCCCAACAACACTGCAAGCGCCCCTATTGGCCACGGGCACCTCACTAGTTCCATAAGTTTTACAAACGTGTATTTGTATTGCTCAAATAAATGATTGGGAATCTTGTTACTTATTTTGTTAATGGATCAAAGCAAGAGGCAACTCTCCATTTTCATGTCTTTTCTTAGCCTGCAGATCTTTTGGCGCTCTCCCTTATTTGGCAATTCAGCTTTCTCAACAAGCATTTTGAGCATTTCCAGTCACTCTGTGTGTAATTAGCTGCAGCTCTAGTAAATCACAAGCTGATGTCATGCTGATTATGATCCCAAAATTAATGAAAATATGTAAATCAAACTGGCTCCGGCAAAAGCTACACTGCCACTGCAACTCTTGGAACAAATCTACATTGTCAAGATTAATGAATTGACACAATTACCGTGAAAACATTGACACCATGAGGCTTTTTATTGCTTGATTTTAAAGCAAATTCTTCAACTGTAATCTATTGTATTTCCCATGATTAAAATAATTCAGTCTAGCGTTGCCTCTTGTTATCAGCAGGATGAGTTACAGTATTCATGAAGCAACTTTTGTAAAATCCTGTTTGTCAGAATGAGATTTTAAGGTTTGAGCTGAGAGAATTCATCCTTTCCTCCTTCATCCAATCCCTTTTCCTCTATGTGATGCAAATTACAGTACGCAGTTGAGGTCATGTGACTTGTGCAGCCCTCGGTCAGATGGGATCGGACTAATGACGGGCAGCGGAGTGGAGAAGCAGACGGAGCGACGGGATGAGGATGAGCAGAGGAGACTTAAACTGTTCTAACAGTGGGATTTATTCGGGAAGACTATGATCCCTCACTTCAGCTCCAACCTGAGTAGTATGACACGTAATCGGTCTGCAAATAATTAGAATTCACGCTCAGGCGTGTGGTGTCACCCAGAGGGAGAGGAGATACTCACGAGAGAGAGGAGAGAGATTGTAACAAAAAAAGCACATTTGTCAAAAAGTAGTTTACAGAGCAAATGAAACAATGGAGAAGAATCCTGTTGTGAATATCAACACAGCTTGTGTGTTTGTGTGGGCTGAGAAATAACTGGAGAGGAGGAGAGAGAGAGAGCAGAGGACAAGAGGAGACACAGAGCAGAGGAAAGAGAAGAGACATCTCTACAGAATGAGGAAAACATCTACTCACACATCTTTGTTTCTCAAGCTGGGATTCATTCATCATTTCCCTCTTTTCTGTCATCATTTCATCATTTCCCTCTTTTCTGTCATCATTTCATCATTTCCCTCTTTTCTGTCCCTACATGTATTCAACACATTCATCTTTGATTAGTGGTTGCACTGTAGTGCACTGGTTAGCACTGGTTGGGACTGGTTAGCACCGGTTAGCACTGGTTAGGACTGGTTAGCACTGGTTAGGACTGGTTAGGACTGGTTAGCACTGGTTAACACTGGTTAGCACTGGTTAGGACTGGTTAGCACCGGTTAGCACTGGTCAGGACTGGTTAGCACCGGTTAGCACTGGTTAGGACTGGTTAACACTGTCGTCTGACAGCATGAAGGTCAGAGCAGGCCTTTCTGTGTGTTAGGTGACTCTAAATTGCAATGTTCATCTTTTGTGCAATATTTGAAAAGAATAGGTCTGTCAGAGTTAATGCGATAATAACGCCAACTCGTTTGAACGCCACTAATTTCTTTAACGCGTTGATACAACTTATGAGTTTTAGCTTGTAGCAGCTCACTTATGAAGCTAAAGTGAAGATACTGGTATCATATGAAACCATTAAACCTGACGAATCCATCTGTACCAACCAGGTCATACAAGCTGGTAGTGAAGCAGGTTAAATAACACTCCAAACTTACAATACATATTTTATTTTTTTTTTTTTGAAAGATTATTTTTTGGGCTTTTTTTTATTCCTTTATTTGACAGAGACAGAGACAGTTATTTGTAAGGGGGAGAGAGAGGGGATGACATGCAGCAAAGGGCCGCAGGTCGGATTTGAACCTGAGGCCGCTGCGGTAAGGACTAAGCCTTGGTACATGGGACGCCTGCTCTACCAGGTGAGCTACTGCGGCGCCCACAATACATTTTGACGAGGAAAAACTGACATGGCCATTTTCAAAGGGGTCCCTTGACCTCTGACCTCCAGATCAGTGAATGGGTTCTATGGGTACCCACGAGTCTCCCCTTTACAGACATGCCCACTTTATGATAATCACATGCAGTTTGGGGCAAGTCATAGTCAAGTCAGCACACTGACACACTGACAGCTGTTGCTGCCTGTTGGGCTGCAGTTTGCCATGTTATGATTGGAGCATATTTGTTTATGCTAAATGCAGTACCTGTGAGGGTTTCTGGACAATATCTGTCATTGTTTTGTGTTGTTAATTGATTTACAATAATAAATATATACATACATTTGAATAGAGCAGCATATTTGTCCACTCCCATGTTGATAAGAGGATTAAATACTTGACAAATCTCCCTTTAAGGTTCATTTTGAACAGGTAAATAATGTATGATTCATTTCTGATTAATCTGGATTAACTATGGACAATTATGCGATTAATCACGATTAAATATTTTAATCGATTGCCAACCCTAGAAAAATCATTTGCATGCATCCAACCAGGGCACATTTTTTTTTCATATAAAGTTATGTGAAACCAGGTTGCCTCACTACTAGCATGGCTCAAGGGATGGCAGTATCTGTTTGTTGGTGTACTACTTTTGGTCCATTATCAGGTCAATTTTGTTTATTTGTCCAATACTTTGATTAATGATAAAATACTTGCCAAATGAATTCATTAAGCCTTTACTGCATTTTGCGTTTGTTATGCCTGTCACGATAATTAATTGCGTTGGATGATATATTGTCCCAGAAGTAATTGTGATAAACGATATTATTGCCATTTTAAGACCACTGTGCCAATAATAATAAACTTGGAAAAAAAGTTCAGAAACTTGTGTTTGGTGGATTATTTCTCTGTTGTATCAATGCTAATGGTCATTGTATTTTACATGGTTGGAAAGCCTGTTTATTTACCTTCACAATGATGTCCAACTTGTAAGATTCATGCATTTGTGGGATGAGCAGCACAGCTGATTATGTGGGCAGCGCCCAAGAACAATGTTCCAAAATGCTCTGCCAATGGTAAACAGTGCCGCGGTCAAATGTTGCGATCGTCATTTCCGGTCAGTGCGCCGCAGAGTATTCGATTTGAGACGACCCTACCCTGTTGAAATTCACGCACTACTCAAGTGAGTACAGAGTGCACACACTGCACTACATTGAAGTGTACTTCCAGAAGTACGTGGATTGGAACACACTTACTGTCACCAGCATCATTAAGCCATTTAGCACACTGATGGTCAATATTCACGTATCATATGAGCCTCAAATGTCAGTGTGAAGGCCTCGGTTAACCAGCTACACAACAGCTTTTCATCATTCTCCATTTTCTCTCCTGTGACAGCGAGTTTCATTCCCCCAGAAGGGAGTGCAGTCTTGGTGATGACGCCATGCTGGTCTGGTCTTCCTTGGAACCATTTAAACATGAAAAGATCAGAGATTTTAGATTTTTTTGTTGGTGCAACCAACTACACAGCAACTCTTCAGCATAATGTTATTAATTCAAATCAAAGGTTTGTTTGGTTGCAGCCCTTTAACTTCTGGTCAACAGTGAGTGCAACACTACCAACATACAGCAGACTGCAGATTATAAACTGACAACATGCTAAACAATGTGTGGATGTGCCCTCTCACGGTGTTTAACCTGTGTGTGTTGACACCTCCAGCGTCAGTTACCTAAATGTAGAAACAGCAGAAGGTAGCGTGTTGCTGCCTCCTTTGGCCTCTCATTACAAACACACACGTCAATCCCTTTTAACCTTTGAAAATCATGTTTTCTTCTCTTCATGCCAAACACTCATCCTCCCACACACAGACACACACACTGGCAAGGCTGTGGAAGACAGACTGTAGTTGTGTTTCCAGTTTCTAACTGTCAAGTGAATTTTGCGCAAATGTTATGACACGTAAAAATAAAAAGAGATTATTTTGATCAGGTGGGTTGAAGTGTATAAATATGCTCCCTGAATGGCAGAAAAAAAACAAACAGGGCAAATATACTGGCCTATATCCATAAGAAAAATGTTTTGAGTACTGAGTGGAACCTTCTGTGGAACCAGCTCCCAGTTTCAGTCCGGGAGGCAGACACCCTCTCCACATTTAAGAGTAGGCTAAGTCTTTAGTCCTCTTTGATAATGCCTATAGTTAGGGCTGTCTTGGACCAGCCCCTAGTTCTGCTGCTATAGGCCTAGACTGCCGGGGAACTTCCTATGACACACTGAGCTCCTTTCTCCTTCTGTATATATTCATGTCCAATTCATTGTTACTAACTTCATCTCTTCCCTGGAGTCCTTGTGCTTTCTTGTCTCACAGGTATCCATGGATAACCCCCCCCCCCCTCTCTCTCTCTCTCTCTCTCAACCCAACCGGTCGAGGCAGATGGCCTCCCACCCAGAGCCTGGTTCTGCTCTAGGTTTCTACCCGCTAAACAGGGAGTTTTTCCTGGCCACAGCGCATATCATTGCAATGCTCTTGGTGGTATCCCCCGTTGGGTCACTAAACTATAGAGAACGGTCTAAGACCTGCTCTATATATAAAGCGTCTTGAGATAACTTCTGTTATGATTTGATGCTATATAAAAATAAATTGAATTGAATTTAATTGAGTTGAATTGAGTACTGAGTGTCCAGGTTAAAACTCAGTTATAGTTTTTCTGATGTCTAGGTTATATAACGGATGTTTAAACAGCATTTAAATTTTGAGTAGTGCGAACCTGCTTCTGAATTGAATATAGTCATTATATGCTGTAGAAACATTAGTTACAGTATCTTAGACATCTCAATTCAACTGTTATATACAAGCTAGATCTCTAAAATCTCACTTGTCAACTGCATTTAGTGCAGTTATAATGGAGACCGCTACACATCTTTTTGCTCATCACCAACAAGTAAACTAGCAGCTCTAAAGGTGAGGAGTGATCTAAGGGTGATCTAAACTAAAAAGATATGCAGTAGTAAGTTGTCTATTAAATATACTATATGAGATACAAAGTTTATCAGGGACTATTTTTCCCGTCTCAGAAAACACAAAAGATGTCGTCAAAATGAAAGTCTTTGGTTTCTGTTCCAACTCTCGTGTCATGTAGAAAATCTAGTCATTAGAAGATGAGCTCACGTGAACATCCTGCAGCGTTGTACAGAAAGGTCAGCCCTTTTCAGACCGCAATATTTTGCCGAAAGTTTCTCTTTTTCCTCCACTAACAAAAACGTAAGATACGGTACAAATGTCTCTTTTCACTTAAAGTGATTTAAAGCTAACTAGCTTAGCAGAGAAGCAGTTACTAACTGCCAACTCAGCTTTACATTCACTCATTCGGTGGCTTAGCTACCTTTAAAGGTGCAGTGTGTAGGATTAGGCGGCATCTAGCGGTGAGGTTGCAGATTGCAGACAACTGAAACTTCTCGTGTGCCAAGTGTGTAGGAGAAGTACAGTGGCCAACGTTAAAACATGAAACATGAAAGTCTCTCTCTAGAGTCAGAGTTTGGTTTGTCCGTTCTGGGCTACCGTACCGAAACATAGTGGACAGCTCCGTGAACAGGACCCGCTCCCTATGTAGATATAAACGGCTCAATAAAAGTTAACGAAAACATAATGACTCTTATTTTCTTGTGATTATATACTAAAGAAACCATACTTATTAATATGATATTACATGTCTTCCAATAGATCCCCCTAAATGTTACACACTGTTCCTTTAATAACTTTGTAGAACTTTACTTTCATACATAATGTGCAATCAGTTCAACTAAAAGTGATTTACAGCTAACTAGCTTGGCAGAGAAGTAGCAACTGCAACATCTCAGCTCTTGATTCATTATTTGGTGTGGTTAAGCTACCTTTAAGGTACATTTTTTAATGTAAAAAAATGTTTAATATACAGAATACAATATTAATATTTATAAAGATACATAGCTAAACAGAAATGCACTTAATATCTGTGAACTATGGACTATAATCTAACTAAAATTTATATTCTTCAAAAAACTACTTGCTACTTCGGCAAGAAAGCTAAAAAAAACACATTTTGTTTGTAGATCATCTTGGGTAATAATCTCAGTTCTATGGCAATGGTTTATCTTTATACTGCAGATCAGTGTTTCTCAAACTTGTTCTGTGGACCCATGCTTTAATTATGACTAACCATCGTAACCCAATTCACAAAAGGCCTGATCTATAAATTGTGAGAACAGCAAATTTGTGCATAAATTAACGTTCATTAAGATTTTTGTCATAATTTCCACATCACCTTGTTTTATGTTGAATAGGTAAACCAGTCATTTTGAAGAGATATACGTTTGATAAATCACAACTTTGTTTTATGCATGCCGTTGAAAACATATACACATGTTAAATACTTAGTAAATGAGGCCAAATAAATGCATTTAGTTGGAGTTAACAGGCTCTTGGCTTCTCTCATCAGTAAAACAGAATGTATGCTAGCCTTTCGTGTTAGATTCAGAGTTATAAGTGCTGTAGGCTACAATTGTCAGAAAAATAAGAACAATCAGGCTCCCTCATGTGGCTCATAGGTATACTGCAGATATTGTGTAAGAGATAATGTACAGCGAGCCGGTCATTGTTGTGAAATAAACCCCGACAGGGTGATGCAGCCCCAATGATCCGATGCGAAGGGTCTACGCCTCAGCAGGTGGTCTCGCATCGCCCTGAAGGGGTTTATTCCACAACAATGACCCGCTAGCTGAACATTATCCCTCTTATTACACAGCTACTTACTGAAGAAATCAATCATTTGACGGTTTGCCAGAATCCAACATCAGAACTGCATCCATAGTAACAGAAATAACAGACCGTTGAACGTAGGGGTGTCACGATTTCGATTCTAAATCGGATAATCGATCACAATTAGCTTCTGAGTTCGACCATTGACATCAAAAGCAGGATTATATTTTTATTCTCTCTAATTTTTGAAACAGTTTCTAAATAAAATCGGAGTTGAGTTCTCTTTTTAAAGAAGAATTTGAAAGTGTAAATGACAGGTGTCAGGGCATAAAACCAATCATCTGATGATCTTGACGAATCAAGTCTCTATAGTCTGACAATTTTAGTAAATCGAAAATCTAATCAAATTGTGGTCTTGAAATCAAAACTATTAGGATGATTGACCAATCAGAATGGAGTATTCAACAAAGCCATGTAATATGCTTAAATAAAAGACGAACGATATTCCGCAAATTTATCTGGTGACCCTAATAAAATCTCCTGCGACCCACCGGTGGGTTGAGACCCGGTCTTTGGGAATGATTGCTATAGATAAACAGTCTTCAAACTGTAAACCACTCAAGGTTACTGCTCTCTGCCTCTGAAGGTCAAAGTGGTTCAATCTTACAAAAACTAAACTTTTCTCTGTCACTTCATTTCCAGACTTTTCCAAGTCTTCCAAGTCTTGGCTATTATCACAGCTAAAAGTCAATACTCTCCCACATTATATCATAGTATCACCTTCTCTGTCTTTCTCAAAATGTTTTCCTCCATCTTCCTTGCTTACATCCCTCCATGTCTCCTCCATGTCTTCAGGCACTATATGGCACACAGCGCTGTAAACGTGATGTGTGCGTCAAACCAGCGAGCACACGCGATGCAGATGGATGACGCACCTTATGTTAGCAGACTGAGGTCTTTTTGGTGAGTTTGTGTGTACAGTATATCTCAGCCTCTGTGTGTGTGTGTGTGTGTGTGTGTGTGTGTGTGTGTGTGTGGGGGGTGAGGGGGGAGGAGGAGGGGGTTATCAGATGCCCTAAACGACTGTCCCGTCTCCTGTCAGTCGATATGTAAAGTGAAACTGTCAGCTCAAGAACACATCCTTGCCATTTAACGCCCTTGTAGTAACACCTCGCCTCCAGAAACATCACACCAAGGAGAAACAGTGTGTGCACGTACGTGTGCACTGTAAAATGAAAGTGAGGGATGTTAAGATCTTACAAAATAAACCGACTCAATCAGAAATCCTTTACTCTGTCAACACACGTAAATAAGTGAATAATAACCACTAAATGAAAACTAAAGTTCAAGTCTCCGAGTGTGTTAAGTGAAGAGTCATGCACGGCTTTACTCCATCGAGGGATTTGACTCTCCTACATTTAGCCATTTAAGATAAATGTCAATTTTACCATATTGCCCTTCATCACATGGAGCTCTGCTTCATTTCCCTTCTGCTAAAGTTTCCTCCCAGTGGGCCGAGGAAAGTTCTGGGCTCGACAAACCACCAGGTGTCCAGAACACCACAGACAAGATGAGAATCTGCTGCAGATGCTAATATGTTTTTAAAAATGACTCATCGTTCAGCTAGTATGGAAGATGTTGAAATTGGTCGGAGAGTTTCCATAGATAAGGACACATTTTTTTTCCCCCAGTTTCCTCCCTAAAGCGTGATTCCTGCTGTTCATGTACATTAGGTTGTAATGAGGTATGTGCTTCAGTGTTTAGTGTTTCATCCTGGCAGATGTTGACCACACTTTCAAATACTTTACTTAAATACAACGTTAGGCTACTTGCACGTTACTTTCTACTTTCTACAAATAATGTACTTTTTAAAGTACTTAATTTATTTGAGCCCTACAGTTAGTAGGTAAGGACTTTACACACCGAGGGCGTGATGAATAAAACAACATCAACATCAAAACTATTCATAATGGTAGTGATGCCAATTTGCGACAGGGTTTGAATAGATTTTTGCAGAAAGAGGACCAACTACTGCGACCCTGTTGACCCAGATCAGCGTCTGGCAGTCTGCCTGAGCTACATTGTTCTATGGCCTAAACTAATTGTGGACACAAAATTGACATACCATCACATTTTAAGTTGATATGGTGAACTTGTTAGCAAACAGTTTCTTATTTTCACATCCAGCAATTATGCAGCAACGTTTCTGGCATAGACTGTAGATGTGGACGTAGTCACCGTGACGTCACCCATTGGTTTGTGGAATGCAAATTAAAAGCCTTGATGCCTTCATTTTGACTGTCGCCATCTTGATTTTTGACGGTCACCATCTTCTTTTTTTTGGCCGTCTCCATCTTGATTTTTGCAACCACTAGTGACACGAGAGGGTGGAGCTAAGTACAACCAAATGCTGAATAAGACATTTTTAGGTTAAAATGTTACAATTAAAAGGACTGTTTGTAACTTTTTACACATATAAATCTACCGGGTCAGGATCCCATGCGCGCTCGCATGTGCGCATATCGCGTGTGGCTACGCTGTTCAGACTGCTCCTCTGCCTGCCTGTCTTCACTCACACAACGCACGCGTTCTCGCTCCACCTCATGTTCATGCTCGCACACTCCAGAAGAGTTAGTTTAGCTCTGAGAATATCTAGTGAATGTTCAGTGGACGTTTGTGCAGAAATAACTGCTGCAGCTCCTCCAGACCAACAGAGGTTTCCCGTGTCTTGTGAAGTGACGGGGCTCCACAGAAAGAAACGTTATCGTCTCCGACCTGGTGCCGATCTTCCCTGTTCCCTACAGGTGCAGTCGGAGACGATAACGTTACTCACTGCGGAGCCAGCTGAGGCAGGAAAAGCCAATCAGGATCAGCATTGATTCATGGAGAGACCTTGGTCTGGTCAGCTAACATTACTGCCAAGCAGCTGAAATATAGTGATATTGTGCTTTTAGCTGACGTGTGTCTCCTCACTGTGTTGAGTGATGCTCCTTCATGTCTATTCAGAGCGAACACAAGCGTGAGCAACAGGACGCTGACTTTAGTTGACTTAACGGCCACAGGTGTCGCTGTTAACGAGACATTTCTGAAAGTTTCAAATAGTCCCTTTAAATTACATGAAATGAATACACACTGTGAAAGGGTTAAAATTGTAAGATGAAAACACAGACAACTCCCAGACCGGACAACGCCGTGGTAGAGACCTGTCAATCACAAGGTAGCCCCGCCCTAAAGCATCCTCTGCTTTATGGTCTATTTGACTCTAAATGGGACCATCATTTACTAAATGAACATCATGCTGTATTGAAGAAGACTTGAAACTAGAGATTGAGACCATAAACTCATGTTTACAATGTTTACTGAGGTAATAAATCAAGAGAGAAGGAGGCTCATCTTCTCATAGACTTCTATACAACCAGACTTCTTTTAGCAACCAGAGGAGTCGACCCCTGCTGGCTGGTAGAGAGAATGCAGGTTTAAGGCACTTCAGCATTGGCTTCCCCTTTCAGACCCAGAGCTTGCCCACTAGTTTCTGGCTACTTGGCTAATGTAAGTCCAATATTCACTCCCTTTTAGCTCTGTTTTTTGTCTCTACCAACTCCTGAGCGAAATATCTTTCTATGTATTTCTTACCCCCACCAATCATTTCACCACTCCTCAGATTGATCTTGTGAGGAGGGGCCTGACCCCTTGGTTGGAACTAGGGGTGTCGCGGTATAATGGTTTTGCGGTAATATTAAAAACCTGAAAATAGTAATATCGTGTAAATAATCCAGCCACGGTATATCGTGTTTATTTCAATTTAGCTCTTGGTTTAGCTATTTCTCTTTTGAGTTCTCCCGCATGCAGTAAATAAAAGCTTGTCGCAGACATGACGTCATACACGCACGTCACAAACAGACTATAAAGTTAACGCACCACAAGCAAGCGCACGTCTTGTCTTCGTGATTCTGTCAAAATTATGACAAATGAAGAGGAGATACTTTATCGCCTTGCTAAAAACATAAACTCTGCAGTGTGGGAATTCTTCGGGTTGCACAAGAAAAACAAAGTCCTTCTTGATACTGCTCCAGTGTTCAGGGAATGTGGAGCTACAGTATTAGCCAAAGGAGGTAATACTTCAAACATCATGCCGAACATTTCACCATCGTAGAGTGAGTAAGTTGTAATGTTAGCATAACTAAACAACGTTAGTATATCTTGGTTAGTGAATGACTACGTGTGCTGGCTAGCTAACGTAGCTAAGTTGAAGCCAAGCAATGCTAGCCAACAGAGACCCGCCAGCGATAGTCCGGTCGGCTTGGCTTTGGCTGGCTGGGTCATTCGCTATCACTGGCGGACCCCGGCTGGTGAACACCACCCGGCTCCACCAGCCGAGCCACCCGTCACCACCGACGGGTCCCGGCTGGCCGGCACTGAACGGCTTCAACGGTGATAGAGAATGACTTTGTTAGCTACCTAGCTAATTTATGCGCTAAGTAAAGTTGGCTAACTTAATTGAGGTCTGTTCAACAAGACAGTGACAGCTGGTACTTTTTTTGTGGTCAGGCAGCAGCATCCAAGAAACGTGAGAACTCATCAGGGAAAGAAAAAGGATCAGGTCAGCCCAGCCTGTTTATTCTATTCTATTAGTTTATTCAGTTCAGACACACTGTCTGACATGTGAAACACACTGCTATCTGTTGTTTTGGAAAGAAAACAAACAAAAGTTGGACCAAATAAAGTTAAAGATGTGATTGCGTAATTTTTTTAATGGTATCGCAATAATGTTGTCGTGATATTTTTTACTATGATAATTGTTTTGGGAAAAAATGATATTGTGACGGCCCTAGTTGGAACTAAACTATATAAACCCACCTCTACCAGCTACATCACTGAAAATGCTAGTTATGCTTAAGTAACCATCAAATAATGTTATATATAATATGTATAATATACATATAATGTCAGTCACCAGCGCTAGTTTTACTGTTCTTTTAGTACTGCATACTTTTACTTGGTTCTGAGTACGTCTTCCTCCAAGAGGCGTTCTATCTCTTTATCTCTTCACCACTAAAGTCCTACTTCGATCCTCTTTCTCTTTTTCTCTTGTTCTGTCTTTCTTTGGGCTGTTTTTGCTGTCACATTCTCTGTTTTTAGACACAGTGTTGACAGATGTGTTCCCAGCCTGGAACTGGACTGTGGGGGGAGGGGATTAGCATGCATGTGTGTGTGTTGACATCCTGAATATGCATGCATCTGCGTCTACATGTTTGTCAACACTCTTGGAGTTGTCGACACGCGTCACCGTCAAATTGTGTTCTTTTCGTCTCCGTCGTGTCACCGTTCATTCCTTCGTCTCCCCGTGTGTCTCACCATCATATCTCTGAGCCCTTAATGGTTTCACAGCGGTGCATTTTACAGCCTTCCCTCCTGCTATTTCTCTAATGACGCTGCTGTCAAATGCGGTGACTCAGGATTCAACACACCCTCCTCCTTTTTACTTTGTTCCACGCAACTCACTTTCTAAACACGATTCGTAGAAAGGGCTCCTTTTATGCCAACTGTCAAATTGTGAAGAGTTTATTGCCCACATTTCCTTGTTTGCAAAAGTCAATGGTGACACGTTAAATGTATTTTTGTTCGTTGTTATTGCATGCAAGAGCAGCTAAGCAACGTTGTCGTTTGACGTGTGACAGTTGCTAAAAGGACGTCTGCAGATCACCATGTCTTTTTGTGTGCGTCGGTTCACAGTGATGCTCTCTTTATATAATGAGTGTTTCTGTTTGCACTAAAAACCCTTAATAGCACCGTGTCTGTGTCTTTAAATTGAAATCTATTGTTTGAAAATTCACCTTAAAAGCACAAGTTCAAAATGAAACGCCTGCTGCTTTCATTTTTAGAACAGAATATGTAAACATTGGTTGGCAGTAAAAACTTAATTGCTAGTCTACTGACAGCAAAACAAATGTTCAATTATTCCTTCTTTTTTTTTTGCAACCCTGAATGCTCTAGTGGTTTTTGTATTTTAACATCACCTCTGTGAAGTTGTAAATACCCAACCTGATCTCATGGGAAGGCCAAAAGATAGCATAACATTTCTGTGTGTCCTGATAACGCATTTTAGGCTTATCGCGTGTCATTTCTACGGCAAGTCATTACTGTGGAACGGTCGAGGGTATGTTTAGGCAACAAAACCACTTAGTTAGATTTAGGAAAAACATCTCGGTTGGGCTTAAAATAAGTATGTTAACTAAGTGAAATACGTACGGAAACAACGGAAAACAAGTCACAAACGTCACTAACATAAGTTCAATATACTGTAACTAAACAACTCTTTGGGACAGAAACACAAGTCTCCTGGATGTAAGTCCTGTGTTTGTTGGACCCATCCACCTCCTGTTCCGTCCCCCATGAGCAGTCTTTCTCACGTTTTATTCTCCGTCACTAGATCTGAACAGAGTATGTTCATGTGGATGCGTTTGCATTGCAGTCAGTACAGACTACATGGCATACACATGACACGCCAAAAGCAACAAAGGTGTTGTTATTGCACACAAAATGTCTTACAAATTACTAGGGATGCACCGATACCGATACCAGTATCGGGCCCGATACTATGCTCATGTACTCGTACTCTTACTCGCAAAACGGCTCCAATACAACGGCACCGATACCACTTTACTTTCACTCCACCTCCCCGCGGTGCTGGTGAGACTGGCCGGTGGTGCGCCCGACCCCGCTGGTCACTTTCATTGCGCCAAGGGGTTTTACTTGCACCCGCTGACTCAGACTCCTTGGTCCGTGTTTCAAGACGGGTCGGGTGGGTTGCCGACATCACCGCTGACCCCTGGCGCCTTTTATGTGGACCGAGCCCCGCTCTATGGGCGGGACGCGGTTGGGACAACAGTCGCACCGGGAGCAGGAGGCCCCATCCTTCTCTGGCGGGGAGAGAGGGCGCAGCGAGCCTTTTGTCCACGGTGTACGAGGTCCAGGCGGAGAGCGTTGTAAAGCTGCGGCGGTGAGCCACATTCGCGGTGCACCGCTTCGTATGCGGGACTCCCCAGCCTGCCGTGTGTCACTCACACCCTCCAGCTGGCTGTTAACGAGGGTCTTTTGGCACAGAGAAATACTCGTATCGGTACTCGGTATGTACTTGTACTTGTACTCGGCCTGAATAAAAGTGGTATTGGTGCATCCCTACAAATTACCGTGACATTCATACACCATTTGGCTGAAATACTACAGTATATTAGGGGGTCATTGAAACGGTCTCAGGTGAAAACTGCACCAACGGAGCACATGAAGGGTCTAACATCAGACCTATGGAGCCAGGCGAACGTATATGAGATGAGAGCTAACTCAAATAAAGCAATGCTTTAATAAACCATTATTCATATTTCCTTCATTATTTCTGTGCTGCTGTCCTCCCATTCACAGATATTTGACTTTCCTAATTAGGTATGTGGCAAAGAGCGTTGCCTCTCGGTCACACATCAGTCACACATCCTTGCCCAGAGTTAATCATGAATCTTAATCAGTTTCAACACACACATACATAGACGTTCACACTTGTGCACCGACAGCTCACACCCCCCCTCAGGGTCATGGCTGCAGCAGTGACTGACTGAATACCTGCACTGCGATGGCATACAGGTTGTTGAGGCCCGAGGTACACATTGCATCTGTCGCTCTCTCCCTCCCTCACACCATTTGGTTGTCTCTGGAGTGTCACCTTATCAGATTGTGTGATGCACTGAGGGCTTCATTAAAACCGAATGCCGTCTCTCTCTCTCTCTCTCTCTCTCTCTCTCCCTCTCACCTGCTTCACAGTGTCACTCTGTCTTGTTGAACTCGTCTCCTGTCCCTCTCCCTGTCGGCCTTTTTTTTCCGTCTCAGCTGCTTCCCTCTCTATATTTCTCTCCTGAGTACCCTCCACTGCTCGTCCCCTCCGCCTGTCTATATAACTGCTTTTCCACCTCATGTTTCCTGTAACTCACCCTGATATAATGCGACCACACTGGAGTCCAGAACACTTTCTAAACCCTCTCAACAGCGGTCAAGAGACATGGTTAGCCTAATTTCTGTCATTTTTTAGCAGCTGAAGAGACGGATATTTTTGTTCAGATGTCAAAACTGAGAGACTATTGGATGGAATTTGTCAGGTGGCCAGAGACATGACTCTGAATGAATGTTGCTCTATGTCTGCTGGATGTGTAAATCATGGATGTATTAAGAGAACTGGTTGTCTGTCTCTATGTGTCAGCCCTGTGATGGACTGGCGACCTGTCCAAGGTGTTCCCCCGCCTTCGCCCAATGTCGGCTGGGATCGGCTCCAGCCCCCCCGCGACCCCTAACGGGATAAGCAGTTGCAGATGAGATGAGATGATGGGTACAGCGTTGGCGGCTAGGTCCCGTTCATTTACATGAAAGTTGCTCAGTGGCACATGAAGCCAAAAAGATTAGACTTTTGAATATAAAATGACCCAGATCTTCTAGTGATCTTCCACATCCATTGGACCGTAGCAAGAGTACTAGCGTTTCCTTTAACTCGGTCTCCCAGTTGCTCGGTCTGGTTCTCATTCACATGAACGGGAAAGGGAAATAACTCTGGATCCAGCTATAAGTGCGTTTTACAATGTTTAGTACCTGATAATTTAAATAAGGATTATTAGAGTGTTCATACTAGGGAGTTGTTTTACCTAAAAAAATGATCCTTACAGACGCCTCTTTCCCAATGTAAGTCTATGGGAAAAAGTCTTTTTGGGTCCAACAGCATCAAGTGATGGACTCGGAAGTTGTAGTTCCACCGTTTAGCCACTACAAAAATTGGCTTCAATGCCCTGGGGGCTTGGTATGAATATGGTATAAATAGGCAACATCTTCACAATAATATGTCACTGTTGTGTTAACAGGTTGTTCTGCTGCCCCCTTGTGGCCAAAAAAATAAAGTAACGCAGCTTTACGTTTAAGGTGTTGAAGCTATAACTTGACCAGGAGAAACTCCAAATTATTGCAGTTTGTCGCCAGCAGGGAGGCACCAATCTGGCCTATCCCAAGTACCAATCCAATACCAGTCTTTAATTAATGAGCTGTATACCTCGCTGTGTGGAAGTGACTGGGATCATTCAATTATGTGTAAATCAGGTTTGACCTAAACATTTAAACACTTTTTTAACGAATACATATATACATTTGCTGAATTGTTTTTTATTATTAAAATAATAAATCTACCACCCGTGACAGCGACACTAGTATTGTTGTCATCTTGTATGGGTGTATATTCACAGCTGCCTTGTTTAGTTGGGTTGAATGGAACCCTGGAGCGTTTACCCTCTTGGTGCGGTTCGTTTGGGCAGGTGTGAACACAGCAATCGCACTTGGGTGCAGCACCAAAACAAGCGAACCGAGACCTCCTTGAAGGGGTGGTCTCGGTTTGCTTCCAAACCAACTGCGGTACAGTACGGCACACTTCGTTTGTGGTGAGAACACGATCCGACCTCCATCCGGCCCAACTGGAGAAAGCATTGTGCCTTTTTGGATTAAACCAGCTCCGGTAGCGAGCTGCACCGTGCACGTCAACGCCAGGCACTAGACAACATTACTAGAAAGAGCCGACGCTTGCCCTCGCTATTCACATCAAAACAGGTGTAACGTCAGGCTGTGTTGAAGACCACGGGCAGACCTGATGGATCTTTGGAAATATTTTCGGCCGAGGGGCATGTCACAGTTTAGAAGGGTTTATGCATGCTTCCTCCTCTGTACGGCTTGATATGAGCCTTCGGCAACTCCAGTGCATCAATACATTGTTTGCCAGTCGCCTCATTTTCAAACTGTATCGTTGAGCCTTGAGTGAAAAATTGTTATGAGGTAAAAAAAAAAGATGACCTGGGCCAAGATCAAGCCTCGTAGTCGTCCCTCCATTGTTGCGTTCTGGAAGTCTGCTCTTCTTTGTTTACTTCCGGGAGTTTTCCAGCATGGAAATTCTGACCAATCAGAGAGCAGTTTCTTTGCGCACCAAACTTTTGGTCCACTTGTAAATGCTGCCGTGTGAACACAAACCAAACTAGAGGCAACATGCAGCATTATAACAATTTGGTCCCTGATTCAGACCAGAACAAACCAACTACAGGTGTGAAAACCTCCTTAGTCTGTGTGTGTGTCATTGTGGTGGCACCTCCTGTAGCAGGAACTACCAAAGATGCAGTTTTGAGTCATTTGTCAGGTGTTTATATGTCTGTCTGTACCGCGATAGCGTCGCAACCATTCAAGATGAAGTCATGAAACTTTACAGGTCTGTAGTTGAGATTAGAATTAAGGCCGAGTTCAAAAATGGATGTGATCCAAGGAAGGACGCCAGAAGTAGGGGGGTATAAGTGGGGAATTTCACACCTCTTGCCTGTTTTGGCGTCGCAGCTGATGTGATTCAATCCCAAGATGGTCTCTGGTTTGCATAACTTACTATGGCTACAATGAATGAAGTGACACCGGGGGGAAAAAAGTAATGGCCATCAGAGGACGGGTAATAACTGCGTATATGGATCCATCCCAGCTGAAATGACCTCTGTGTGAAGCAAACACCTATTGACGGTTGCAGGGCCAATAAACAGAGGACATTTCCTCTCCCTCGGTGTCCCTCTGTCCCTCCTGCTCTCTGTTATCAATGTCATTTTACAATTGAGCTGCACCAGATATTATTATACACCAAGGGCTCCATTAAACTCATACTGCAAACCAAACTGAACAGCTTTACTCTAATAGGCCACTGTACAACCCAAAACAAGTTCTCTCCCACATAATGCACTCTCCACCACAAGGCAATAAAGGAAATTGAATGGCATTAAAGCTGCAATGTGTGAGTGATGACAAAAAAAACACATTTTAGAGCAAAGGACTGATTGTTGTGTGGCTACTTGGGGAACAGGTTTGGTGTTTATTGGAAAAACACATTTGGTTAAACCTCTTAAAATGTATATATTTTATAAGATTTCATAACAACGTTTAATGCCAGCAATCATTTCTTTAGGGTTGTTCAAACATGTCTGCTGTAGCATCATTTCAGAATGAAGCAGGTTTAATCACTTTTCTGCTGTTGTCTTGCTGGTTTACGACACTTTTTTAGCACAACTGTCACAGTCATAAAGATGACCCAACTGCTACATGCAGACGCCAAGCGGGTTACAACTTCATGGCCTGCACTTTTCTGTGAATTGCTTGCTGCTGTTGTCGGTCCAATAAAATGTGATGCAGCAAAGTATCATAGAGCTGCAATGTCGTACTGCATCTTCACTTTCACTGCTAATATAACATAATAACACGTGGAACACAGATGTGCCTAGTGTGTCATACTATACCTATGAAAGGCACCTCATGTGTTATAATATGGTATAACATATGTGGCTCATATTAGCTTAAATGGCTGTTGCTCTTCTTTTAAAACAGTCATTGTTTTGGGGTAAGATATGCTCTGCTCTGAGTAATATTACCTTTTACTTTAGACATAATAACAGGCTGCTCTTATACATCATTCCTAGCTATACTGAACTACGACAAGTGTGTTGTAATTCATTTACTGTATATCCCACAAAATCAATTTGTATATAATCCACGTAATCGTGAATGAGGAAGTATAAAGAGCAACAAAAGCTGCGTAGGGAGGCGGACCGGGCGGATGGTTGGGTCAAAAAATACCAGACTTCCGCCCAGGAGACCGCTGTCTGTACCCCGTGTGATACCAGAAGTAAACATTGATTTATTTGTCAGGTAACTTCCGTACTTAAGTTACGCTTGCAGGTTCCCTACACACCGCTGAAAGCTTGACGTAGGATTGGACAGTGGCCGTTCTAGGAAGGGACTTAGCGAAGGGTCAATTTCACCTGTACTTTTCCCACGAAGTCAAAATGTCTGCTGTGAAAAAGGTCCATTGGTCAACTGCGATTTACTTAGCCCCCGCAAGGATGTCAGATGTGATCTATTTCCCTCTGAGACATAGCTGTTTTCACTGCTGGTGTGGCGTGGCCTCTCACCCTCCATGTCTGAATGTACCTGAATCACAGCAGCTGACGTCCATTCTCTTCATTACTCCCCAGCTGCTGCCTGTTGCTCCCCGTTACAGCATTTTCAGCCACTTCTTCTCGTTTCATCAACTTTCCTCGCTGTCTTAACTGTGAGCTTGTCAGCCAGAAAAACTATTTTTCTTTTTGACTGTGGTTCCTCTCTAGTTCACATGCTGCACTGTGCCAGCATCCTGCCTTAGCCCACCAGTTTCCTGAAGAATCTCACTGGCAGTCTTTCTCCTGTTGTCTATACGACCAGTCTGTGCTCATGTCTCCATCTATTACTCTTCAGCTGCCTTCGGTCTTCACTCAACAAGCTCATTCTGGTCTTCTGTGCGTCCCACTGACCTTCTCCATTTACCTCCAATCCCTCCACTCCACTAAGTGACTCTCAAATGAAGTTTCCTTTAACTTTTCACCTGCTTTCCTTTGTCAGTGTGGGACTCCCTTGGCCTCGCTGGAACTCCATTAGCTATCTGATCAGTGAGTTTCCAAAGAGCTGATTGTTTATAGCTGACAGATGCTTTTAATTTCCTGTTAACCTGACACGATCCTACTCTTCTAACAGTTCCTTTTACCCCCGAAATGAACCCTTTACTCTTACCTTAGCAGTTTCTATAACTGTACCTTTATTAGCCACAATTTCAGCTCTGAAAAGCACTCCCAACATATCACTTGGTGCACCCATCTTCTCCACAGTAGTTATCTGGACATAGATATGGTTATGCTTTTGAATTCAGCTGAAAATTGTTGTTGGAGTCCACATTGTGGAGCAAATAGCTTTCCAATTTCAGCATGATAGAGCAGTAGCTCTTATCCTCCTTCCTGTATGTCTCTTTATACCTATGCTATCTATATCAGTGGGCTAGCTGGCAGATGGAAGAGATGTGTCTGTCCCAGTGTGGGCTTTATCTCCATTTACACCGCACTCTGAAGTTTCCACATTTATCTCCACAAAGTGGCCTTAAAATACATTAGCACTGGATTTCAGCCCACCATCTTTGCCAAGTACTAAGTGCTAAATATGTTATTAAAATGGAATTTGCCACAGACTATAGTTTGATGTTTGCTGTTCATAGCATTTGCTTATAAATCAGGAACATTTATAGGCTGTAATCAAACTTGTAGTAATTTCTTTCTAAGGATAGGACATTTACAGAGTTTAGAGGTGCAGTATATTGAAACACAGTGTGCAAGGTCATCAGTGGACATGCAAATGCATAATAATGCTGCCATGTGGGTCCCTTATGGCATCCTTCAGTCCAGTCACACGAAAGGCGATCGAATGGCACAATAATGCTCGAGGCAAAATGGTGCAATAAGAAGAATGGGACGATTCACCTATCTCCCGATTGGATATAATACCTGGGTGCCGATTGGATGTGTATTACGATTTTTTTAAGTATTGCGAATCTACAAGTATTGCGATTTTTGTTAACTTTTTTAACACTACACCATGGGAAAAAGTTGAATCATACACTTCTAAGGACTTTTACTTTGGAAAATCTCTAAATGAATCCAGTAAGTTTTTTGATTTTCAGCATGTATGTAGTCAGAGATATCCTGAAGTCAAATATATCAGTCATTGTCAGCAATTATTTATTATCCAGCAACCCAGAAATCAAAGAATCAAGACATTTCCCTCACAGATTAGTGGTATTTTCTTTTTAATTTATCAGAGACATGTAATATTTTATACTTCTGGTAATATAATCCATTAATCTTATTTCCATAGATGTATTTTGTATACACAGTTCCCTTTGTTAACACTTTATTTTGAAAAGCGGACGTAGTCCCACGTGTCTACTTCCTCTAACTTCTCCAAGGTGGTCTCTAGCTCTCCCGTCAGCTCCGTTCTCTTTATCCATCCATGGTCAGCTCCATCGGGGCGTTTCAATGCAGAGAACAGGAATGTATCTGGGTGCTCTACAGTTGTAGTGTCGGCCCATTTGACCTAACTAAGTGGTTTTATTGGCTGAATCTAACTGAGTGACTTTTGTTTTCCCCCTGCTGGTACTGCACCTTCATACAGAAGTGTAATATTCACGCCTCCACGAGGTAAAACGTGACACTGACTTGCTATCCTCTGGTGGACAGGCGGGTCTATTACACGCTTAGGCGTGATAACAGGTTGCATCTTTTCAGGAACTAAGAAAAGCACCCATGTTCCCATAGCTTTCCAGATGTTTAAATTGTTTTTTAGAAAGCCTAGGGTTGCAACATTTTCTAACTCTTACAGTCACAAATGATTGAAACATGAAAAAGACCATAACTTACTTGTCAAGTATTATTCTCAGAGAGCAGAAATAAGTTATTTCTGTCACAGACAGTATGAGTTTATAGAGTCCAACAGATTTCACCTAAAACTAAAACAAAAGAGACCTTTGATGTGTCACAATACAAACTAATAATATAATATATACTATCTTCTCTCAGTTTACTGTTTTGACAAAGTCAGTTACTTGACTTGTTTCCTCACAGGAAATGATAAGAGATTTGATCTTACATCAGTAAACCTGACTTTGAAAAGCTGCTGCTCAAAGTGGCAAAAGTGTTTGTTTTGCTTTCACCTCATTATGAAATAAATGTTAATTGTAATGGTTATAGAATAATGACACCATCGGCATTTACAGCCTCGCTTTCACTATGTCATTCTGTCTGCTACCGGGTACAATCTCCCGGGAAAATGAAGGCTCAATTTACAGCATAAAGGAAGTACGTCAACCATTGCTCAACCAAAATAGGAAGTGGAGAACGCTTTTGTTTTCCCCGGTAGCTATCGGTAGCTATCGGTAGCTATCCCCAGTTACCAAAGAGTATCAATGGAAGTTGGAAATGGCGGATGGTGGAAGTAACTGAAAAACAAAATGATGGAAAGTGATCAGGTTGTCTTTGCAACAGCGACGCCAACAATCATACCACCTGGATACATAAAATGCATTGTTTTTTTTGAAGAAGTTCCTTGAATTAACTCACCACGGATTGCCATTTTGATTATTTATATCCCACAATGAGTTGCTCCTTCATTTTGTTTTTGCAATGCATTGTGGAACAATACATTCCATTATCACACTAAATCACACTAAAAACATCTTTGATTACACTTCATTTTGTCACTTTTTCAGTGAGAATGCACCAAATACCTTGTTAGGTATTAGTGTGGACACAACTCACAAATGCTGTGATGTTAGTTTTCTCTGGTTTCAAGCTTTGAGAGACAATATCCGACACATGCACATGGAACTTTTTCTGGATAAAGGTTTAAAAATGCTATGGTAATTAATTATCCAGGTAATAGTTAATATGATATAGAAATTCTTCATTTGAGCCAAGTACTGTTTTTAGTCTTTTCTTATTGAATTGCTCGCTCTACATAGACATGAAGGAGCATCGCTCAACACAGTGAGGAGACACACGTCAGCTAAAAGCACAATATCACTCTAGATTTCAGCTGCTTGGCAGTAATGTTAGCTGACCAGACCAAGGTCTCTCCATGAATCAATGCTGATCCTAGTGTTGGCTTTTCCCGCCTCAGCC
>CAKAOI010044869.1:0-44853 GCA_916701655.1 Sebastiscus albofasciatus | reverse complement strand
CTGACTCTCCTCTCCTCTGACTCTTGTCTCCTCTCCTCTCCTCTCCTCTGACTCTCCCCTCCTCTGACTCTCTTCTCCTCTCCTCTCCTCTGACTCTCCTCTCCTCTCCTCTGACTCTCCTCTCCTCTCCTCTCCTCTCCTCACGCTCTCCTCTCATCTGACTCTCCTCTCCTCAAGCTCTCCTCTCCTCTCCTCTCCTCACGCTCTCCTGACACTACTCTCCTCTTTCTCCTATTTAATATTTTTTTTATATTTTTCTCTTTCTCTTATGTGTGTGCTTGTATATGTTTTTAAATTATTTATTTATTTTCTTTTTCTCAGATTTTTTTGCATTTACAATATTAATATTAATATTAATTATTTTTTCATGATATAATATTCTGATTATTAATCAGTAATTTTTTAAAGATAAGCTAGATAAGATAAGCCTCTGTTGATACCCAAGGAGGAAATAATAATAAGCAATGAGCATAGAAAAAAAAACTAAAACTCTACAAGTGCAGGTGAAATTCAAGTCGAAATCACAAGGCAAGCAATATACTTTGGTTACTCCCTACAGTATGGAGGACGGAACCTGCCAAAATCAATAAATCAATCAATAAATAACTGGATCCTTGATAATAACGCACACCTGTATCGGTACCAGGCAGAGTAGCTAGCTGGCTAGCATATGGTCCATATATCCACTCTGACCCCATGATGCTCTGATAGGATGACACACGTTGAGTGACAGCCCCCCTCATTTGCATAATGAGGCAGAAATGCAAAAACAAATGTGTAAAGAAATGTATAAAGAAAAGAGTACAGAAATAAATAAGTTTGGGGAAATAAATAAGGGGTGAAATGCAAATGGAAAATTGTGCAGAAATAAGTAAATAAATGCATAAATAAATACATACATTTTAAAATAAATATAAAATAATTAAAAATAAATGCAAAAATAAATAAATAAAAAATAAATGAAAAAATAAATGAAAAAGTAAATGAAAAAGTAAATGAATACATTAATAAGTAAAAGGGAAAATTAAGCAGAAGAGTAAATAAATAAGGGAATACATACAAAGATGAATAAATAAAGAAGCAAATTAAAACAGAAATATCAATTTATGTCACATTTTATTTATTAATTAATGGCTACATTTATTTTTAATATTATTTTTGTTACCTTTAATGACTTAAACTGTTTGTAAGAATCAGAAATGCTTGTTAACAGCAACACCTGTGGCCGTTAAGTCAACGAAAGTCAGCGTCCTGTTGCTCGCGCTTGTGCTCGCTCTACATAGACATGAAGGAGCATCACTCAAAACAGTGAGGCGACACACGTCAGCTAAAAGCACAATATCACTCTATATTTCAGCAGAGTACAGCAGAGACTCCGGCCCTGGAGACCAAAGCTAAGGTCTCCCCCGCGTCCAACACTGACAGGCTTCACTAGATAGAACTTTGAGGTTTTGGTGCTTCCGTGTAGTTTGTGTTGGAGTCTGAGTCTGAACAGCGTAGACACACGCGAACGTGCATGGGACACCGACCTGCAATGATTTATACAGAAGTTACAAACGGTCCCTTTAATTATGAATTATTTACCAAGTCATTTATTTATTGATTTTTGATTTAGGTTTTGTCCTCCATACTACTGGTGTTGAACCTTAAACTAACAGTGCAGTACCGTCTCTCAGAAAAATGACAAAGTGGTGTGACAGTAGCAGTCAGCAAGATAAGTGTACTAGACATCATATGTAATGTGGCATGACAGAGGTTCATATATGAGATATTATATTACATCTATTACACTATACTGTATATAATGTCATGTTATATTGTATTTATATGTAATTGTGAGAGATACTTACTACTATAACAGGGTACAATAGAATGTAATATAATATTATGATAAGTAATAATATGTAAATATATCTATATTAATATAGTAATAATATAGTTCATAGCATATATAGTATAGGATACTATATAATGCAATGATATAGTGTGACATAATAAATCTAATGAA
Organism: Sebastiscus albofasciatus; assembly: GCA_916701655.1. Taxonomy (NCBI): domain Eukaryota; kingdom Metazoa; phylum Chordata; class Actinopteri; order Perciformes; family Sebastidae; genus Sebastiscus; species Sebastiscus albofasciatus. The sequence continues at coordinate 42,845 of CAKAOI010044869.1, read as the reverse complement.
ATATTAAGTATGCAATATACTGCTCTCATCAGTATTAATAAAAGATCCCTACTCATATATTTCTAAGTGTGGAGTCACTACCACCGATGTTCTTCTGACTGCATGTTCACCTTGCAGCTGTCAGCACCTTTTAGCTCTACAGTACACAGCGTCATCATCTTCCTGCCGTATGAACCAACCACCTTTTCACTTTTCTGTGGTTCCCAGGTGACATCCAGATCGGTATGATGGAGAAAAAGAGTCAGCTGGAGGTGGAAGTTATCAGGGCTCGAGGACTCGTACAAAAGCCAGGATCCAAAAACCTCCCTGGTGAGAACCTGAGCAACCTGAAAAAGCGTACTAATCCCTCCCCCTTCCCCTCAAGACATCAGTCATACATTCTTAACATTATTATATGATAAACACTCTGCATCCAGTAGATAGACCCGGCCGAAAGCTTGCTCTGTGCTTTCCCTTCCCATAAAGATAGAAGCAGCCGCGAGATCTGATCTGGATTCTATTGGAGAGTCGCTGTGTTACTCACTAATGGCTTTTTTATTGCTTTGTCTCTGCCTTCAGCTCCATACGTCAAGGTCTATCTGCTGAATAATGGAGCGTACGTAGCCAAAAAGAAAACCAAGATTGCACGGAAAACACTTGACCCACTGTACCAGCAAGCACTGCTATTCGAGGAGAGCCCACAGGGTAAAGTCTTACAGGTGAGCCTGACATATATTTCTCTTCATCACGAAGTTAAATGTTTTAATCCAAACTCATACTGATTAAATGTGTTTTAACTACAGCTGTCAATCAATTCAAATATTTAATCGGGATAAATCACAAACCAATGAAACATTTTTTATCTGTTCAAAATGTACCTTAAAGGGAGATTTGTCAAGTATTTAATCCTCTTATCAACATGGGAGTGGACAAATATGCTGCTTTATTCAAATGTGTGTATATATTTATTATTGGAAATCAATTAACAACACAACACAATGACAGATATTGTCCAGAAACCCTCACAGTACTGCATTTAGCATAAAACAATATGCTCAAATCATAACAAACTGCAGCCCAACAGACAACAACAGCTGTCAGTGTGTCAGTGTGCTGACTTGACTATGACTTGCCCCAAACTGCATGTGATTATCATAAAGTGGGCATGTCTGTAAAGGGGAGACTCGTGGGTACCCAGAGAACCCATTTACATTCACTGATCTGGAGGTCAGAGGTCAAGGGACCCCTTTGAAAATGGCCATGCTAGTTTTTCCTCGCCAAAATTTAGTGTAAGTTTGGAGCGTTATTTAACCTCCTTCATGATGAGCTAGTATGACCTGGCTGGTACCGATGGATTCATCAGATTTTGTAGTTTCATATGATGCCAGTATCTTCACTCTCTGCCCGCTACAACCTCTGAAAGATCATTTGCGTGAATGCGTTAAAGAAATTAGTGCCGTTAAAGCGCATTTGTGTTAACGCGTTATTATCGCAATACCTTTGACAGCCCTAGCTTTAACAGGAGGAACTAGACTTGCTGTGTCATTTGACAGAAAATGATTTTTCCTTCAGGTGATTGTATGGGGGGACTACGGCCGCATGGACCATAAAAGCTTCATGGGAGTTGCACAAATCCTATTGGAGGAGCTGGACTTATCAAGCACAGTCATTGGTTGGTACAAGTTGTTCCCGCCGTCGTCCTTGGTGGATCCCACGCTCGCCTCCCTAACTCGGCGGGCTTCCCAGTCGTCACTCGACAGCTCCTCCGGACCTCCCGGGGTCCGATCCTAGTGGACATAACAGCTCTACGGCGCTCGATGAATGACAAACTCATGAAACGTACTGTAGAGAGAAACAAACAAAAAAAAAGGGATGGCGGAAATGTAGAACAACAACAATCAGAAGCAGTCACAACGAGAAAGCTTTGTTGAGATCTGACAATCACTCCTGCCGCGGTTAATTTTGTCTGTTATAGGGAGCGCCACATTTCAGTGTTTCATATCCATTCAGAAAAATCTCATTCTCTGTGTATGCTGAAGAAGCAGGGCTGTCGACAGACAACAAGCAGTAGCTCTCCAGACGGGAGACGAAAAAAGTGTCAGAGAATCAAACGAAGCAGGGTGATTTTTAACTGAATCAACAAAAGCAAAGAAATGTACGTTAAGCATCAGAATGTATGGACTCGAGATAGAGGTAATCACCCTCCACGCCTGCAGGTGGCGTAGTCCTCTCTGCAGTGGCCTCCTCCAGAACCCCCAACAGACTGCTGGCACTCCTGCCGCCACGCAAGGTGCTCTCGCGTGGGTATTCAGTCTGGAAGCACAGGGCCTTCTTCTGGTGCCTAGACCTTGGAGCCGCATCACTGGTCCCTCTCTCTCTGTCGAAAAAATCCTCCTTTCAGTATGTTTACCATGGCTGCTCTGAAGCCACACTGTTTTAGCGTGTTTGCTTTGTCGTTCATTTCTTTCCCTTCGTTACTACTGGCACAAAATGTTTTTACGGTACGTAAAATGCTCATGATAATGTTGTCGGTCTGGTGTGTGCATGGAGAGAAAAAAATAAACAAAACACAAGAGATAAAAAACTATTAAATGTCCGCAAGTGTTATGCAGCGGAGGACCGGTGATGATGACACAGCTTAGATTTTTACACTTGACAGTGAGATTAGCGTGCGGCGTTGTTTTCCTTGTTCCACCGCTGGCAAACGTCCAGGCCAGTCGTCTTTGTATAGATGTATATTAGGCCTCCCGGGAGGTTGACCAATAAATAAAATTTATGTCACTTTGAAATATCACAAGGGTTCAACATCACTGTAAAAAAAAAAAAAACACAACAAAAAAACGCGAGAGCAAGATAGGACTAATTTTTCACATTTTTTGAGGAGTGCATTCCCTCACCCTAGCACGTTTTTAACCAACCCTTAGTTAACATTATTTTGAAATTCAAACACAAGCACAAGAGCTTGATTTTTTTACAACAAAAAGTTTAACTTTTTGAAAAAAAACATATAGTTAAAAAAAAGAAAAAAAGCAACAATCCCGTCGCTGGTTCCGTTCATCTCTTTGTCTCGTCGTAAAGGAAACGGACAAAGACACAGAAAAGAAGATTCGCTCACAGTTTCCTTTGTGCATCTCTGTGAATGTGAAAGTAACCAATCAGAACCGATCTGTCGGGACACCAACACCAATGCTCATCCTCCGTTCGGCCTGCAGACTCCTCCCACCAGGAAAAAGGCGGGGCCAGCATGACTTTGGAACCTGTTCCAAGCTGCATGCACATTTTTGTAAAACAAAACAGATACAGAAAAAAAGATACTGAACTAGATACGTGTGTTAGTTCCACATACTGTAGGGCCGCTTGTATGTTGCATGCAGTTGTACAGTTTGCTCGTACTTGAATATTAAAGAGATAAAACCAAGAAACCGAAGCCATTCCCATTACGCAAAGACGTTTGAACTCGACTGCAGTCAATGCCACATCCCTGAGTCCGGTGCTGAATGTCTCTCAAACTAAATCCCAAGATTACGGTGATGTCTTTCCTCGACCCTCTGGAAGATGTACGGTACTGTACAGCGGTACTGAGCAGACCTCACAGCCCCTCCTACTGTTATTCCACATCATAGTATACCTCCCAGGGGCTGAGGTGATGTATGAATAAATATGTACAAATCAGATCCACTTATATGGAAATATGAATTATGTTTCAACATAATGATTTCAGATATGCGAACACATGAACTGTTAAGTTATATAAAGAATAAATGCAGATGCACAGAGAGTCATACACTGTAAATACAGCAACAGCCATTCAGCTAGGTTTTCATTGGGTTCAGTGATATTTGCAAAGGGGCCAAGTCATATAATGAGGAGCGATTAATACGTCATTAGGGACCATGCAGTGGGACAACACGAGACCGTGGACTTGAGTCACAACCTGGCCGAGCTCAAACACAGCGGCCGTGAGAACTACAGGTGTACCACTACTCTGAAAGTCGTCGTCTGAACACTTCTTTGTGCTTCAAACCCAATGTCTGAACCCCCCGGCCATGTTCAGTCCCACTTCAGAAGGGTTGACTTTTCTTTTCATCGTCCGGTGAAGCTGGTTTTTCTTTTTTCTTTGTCAGTATTAACAGGAAAAAAAAAAATTGCTGATTGTTTACAACTTCTGTGTTCCACTGAAACAAAAAGAAAAATTAGAAAAAAGTAAAGCATTCACTGCAACGTTACTTGTTTGTATAACAGATGTGGCTCAAATGATGTGTATGTTTTATATTTAAAAAAAAAAGTTCATTTTTATTATTTACAAATAAAAAGAATGTGTGGAAGAAAAGTGCTTCTTGACTCGCCTTCATTTCACTGTTAACCCTCAAATCTCTAAGATAAAAATAATACTGATCTTTATGTTTATTATTCTCTCAGCCTGCAGTTACCTTTGACACGATGTCAAAAGGTCAGAGCGAAAAAAAATATTAAAAATGGGATCTGCTAGTTTGTGGGAAAGTTAATATTTTCATAGTCCCATAAATGTCCTCAGTCAATGCTTCACTTGTATGACTCAGCAAAGCAGCACCTCCTTAAACTGAGGGGATAAATTCAAAGAGTCTTAAAGTTCCCATATTATAAAAAAGTGAGATTTTCATGTTTTTTTATTATAAAGCAGGCTTAAGTCCTATATAAATACTGTGACAGTATCGAAACGCTCAATCCACAGGGAAATACACACAGCCCGTATTCAGAAACTCTGCGTTTGAAACAAGCTGTCAGGATTTCTGTCCATTTGTGATGTCACAAATATACAATATTTAGACCCTTTACACAGATTTAAATGTAAACATTCTAAATGTGACCCAGGTATAAGCTGGGTCACATTTAGAATGTTTACATTTACATGGTTGCAGTGTATCTGAATGTCATCAGCTGACAGGAAGTACACATGGACCCAAGCTGTTGCCTAGCAACGCAATTCTTTTGCAATTCCGTCGAAATGTGCTAAAAGAGTGTTTAAGACAGAAGGTAAATACAGATATATTCAGGCCGACAGCATGAGGTAAAATAAAGGGTTTTTAAACATTACAGCATGTAAACATGTTCTAGTAGAAACACAAAATACAAGTATGATCCTGAATATGAGCACGATATGGGATCTTTAAAGTCTGAACACATTACAAGTGTTTGTCTGGATAACTGAACAATTCAAATGTAAGATATGTTCAGGTCACATACATGAATAAATCATCACATTTCCTCTTTCACATAGTAACAAACGACTCCTTGTCAGCAAACATGAAAATAAATGGTCACTATGCTAAAATAAAAAAAATAAAAAAATTTTATTACATTATTATATCGCATTTTGAAAATGTAGTTTCACTCACTACATTTCAGAAGGAAAATACTGCACTGAATTCTGCTACATTTATGGAACAGCTGTAGTTATCAATCATGTTGCAATGTATGATTTTTAAGTATTTATGATAAACTCAAGAAATATGATACATTAATAGAGACTAGATTACAACATTACATTATATTTATTTAGCAACAATTTTAACGGTTTTATTACTCGTAATAAAAAGACCAGGAGTTACTGGATAAAACACATCAGGTAACGCTACATTACTACTTACACAATGCCTGGAACATTGCTTAGTTAGCTAGCTAGCTAGAGACGAGAGATGTAGTTCACTGAGCGGTTTCACTCTAAACTAAGTGACACTACGACAGACCTCTAGAACACTGAGACTTTCTTGACTTGCAAAATTATCTTTTAAATAGACAAACATCATCTGTGTGATTCTTGACACAATTCAAACAGCATCAAAAACAATGTTTGTCTCTGGCTGTTGACTAACTTATATAAAATAACTAAACTTATTTCAAAAAATCATTTCAAAGAAGGTCCCATTGAGTCCACCGGAAGGGGCGGGACTTAGTGTCTGGGTATCATCGGATAATCCGTTATTCCTTTTGAATTCAAGAACGAAAAAACGTTTTTTTATTTTTTCGTTTAAAACCAAAAATGAAAAAACGCCCGTTTTCTCGTTTTTGGTTTCTGAATCAAAAAACGAAAAACCGATCCAAACCGGGCCGTTTTTTGTTTTTGTGAATTCCTTTCATCATTATTCATTTTTAATTGAGGAACAGGAGTCACGTAGGTGTTTTGTTTTTTCGTTTTAAACCAAAAACGAAAAATGGAATCAAGTGGTGCTCTGTTTGCTTTTTGTTTCCAAACGAAAAACGAAAAAAAATAATTAAAAAAACGATCCAATTTTAGTTTCGTCAAGTTTCTTTGAGTCATTTTTTCTTTTGAATCGAGGAGTGGAGAATTGCAGTCACGTGACCAGGAAGTGAAGGCAAACATGTCAAAATAAAAGCCAAGAAGATAGTTTGGTCATTCTATAAAAGTGTAACATTATTTAAAGCTTAACACAGTCCACAAAACACTGTATGCATCCTAAAGGTTATGCCAGAGCTTTATTTGTGGATTTTAGCTCAGCTTTTAACTCAATGAAGACGCATATTCTCCTGAAAAGGCTCATTGATCTCAACATCAACACAGGGTTAGTTGTGTGGATCAGAGGGTCTGTGTCAGGGAGAACATGTCAGACGAGGCTGTGTTCTTTCCCCTGTGCTATTCTCTCTTTTTTCTAATGAATTTATGATCAATGAGAAACATTTTAGACTGTTTGAGTGTGCGGATGACATGGACTTAGTTGGCCTTTTATAGGAAACAAGGTGAAGCTGCCTATCTGGCCCACACTACAGCCCTTCAGACATGGTGTCACACCAGCCAGCTAGAAACCAATGTGGCCGAGACGAAAGAATTAATCATGTGCTGAACAAAACAACATTTTATCACAGAGCCAGTTTCACTTGATGGCCAACATGTTGAAACTGTGGAACACTTTAAATACCTCGGTACAGTCCTGGACTCCCAGGTGAGCTTCTCTGAAAATACAGAGTATATTTTCAAGAGATGCTCACAACGACTTTATCTTCTAAGGAAACTTAGTGGCCTCAGTGTCAGCCAGCAGATTTTAGAATTAGTGTACAAAACTATTGTTGAGAGGATTTTGACCTTTAACCTTCCTGCCTGGTACGGTCACCCACACTGTAGATAGAACAATAAACTGTCTAGGATTGTGTCAATGGCAGGCAAAATAGGTGGTAAACCCCAAAAGCCCTTGACTCAACTTTTTTACAGAAAGGACGAGGAAGAAAGCGAGGAGTAACCTGGCAGATAGCTCCCATCCTCTCTGCAGCCAGTCGGGAGGCGCTATAGAGCCCCTCTGCCAACTAAAGATGTGTTTAAAAAGTCTTTCATCCCAACTAGTGCCATCAATGTTCTTACCTCAACACAGTGACTGAGCAGATCTGAGCCACAGACACTGACATGAACTGTTTTAATGTGTAACATAACCTGTCTCTGTTTTTTACTAACTGCTGTCTGGTTTTTAATGTCTGTTGTTTTCTGTGTTTTGTGAGACGAAGACAAATGTCCACCCCGGTGGACAATAAAGTTTGATTGTATTGTATTGATCAGTTCATATTGAGGGGCTGTCAGCTTTACAATTTAGTTTGGAGGGAGATTCGGTATCAGTGAAGTCAGTGCATTTTATGAGTAGGCCTTCTCTGATGTTACCCACCGTAGGGGTCAGAGGTCACCGCTCCTCAATCCCCAAGGATTTTCTTTTCAGTCAAATGTTCAATTTTGCCGCATTTATAGATGAAAAGTCAAATCAATAATCCTGGTCAATGACAGGAAAGTATGGTTGATCAGCATGTTTGCCAACCTTCAGACGTCATAGTCTAATATGATGATTAATCAGCCTGAGTTCACTAAAAAACTGAAATCACTAACTTTCTGTATTCTGTTTGGTGGTTTATGATGCTTTTCAATCATTTCTAGCCTATTTGGTAGTATATGTAATTTAGTTCATTTGTTCGACATCATGATAATGCTGATTTTTCAACCAGCAGCAAAGAGCAAGGCTAGAAGACAATAGGATAGCAGAGACTTTGTACTTCACATTGTTCTTCGGAAAAAAAACACAACTTATCGACTAGAAAGTCGTCTCGTTAAAGAGCCGGAGAGGACGATGCTAACATGGACAGCAAAGAGAAGGAGAGTAACCCAGCCAGCAGTTAGCACTGCTAGTTCAGCTGTCACACCTCTACTCCAACCAAGCAGCAGCATGAGGACCCTCCACCTCCACCTCCACCTGAGCCCTGCGTCACACCGTCCCGGTAGTGGGTAAGCTAGCCTGTAGCCTACCAGTCAACCATAACATTACTTTTCCTAACTATTGTTCAACCATGTATCCATTACAGCAGGTTTAGCTAACAGTTTCAACTGTTTATTCAGACTTTCTGTGAGTATATCTGTAGAAGAGAAGAATACTGCTTGTCCATTTTAATTTAGAAAGCTGTGTTTTTTTTTTTTTTTTTTAAACTCCACAGTTAAAGGTTCATCTCAAATATATGGCTCTGAGCAGGATAGGCTACATTCACTAGCTTCAAAGCTTCATTGAGGTTGTCCATTGACTGCCCAGTTAATACAGGTAAACAGATATGGCTGCTGTCGGCTGATGATAAACAGCAGATGGCTCTCTGGATGTTTGCATTTTGTCGAAAAGAAAGTTAGTTTTATTAATACATTGTAAATAAAATATTCGATTACATTTTTTTTTAAGCAAGATTTTGAAAACAGGCTCGTTTTGTCAAACACTAACGTTACACACAATTCCCACAAGTACAGAACACTTCACATATTTACAAAATGAAACACTACATTCAAAAATAATTTATAAAAACCCAGTTTTGTCACCGTATGGCACACACACAGTTCATAGGATCTGATTCCGTTTGATCCAGTTACACACTGCTGTGCTCAATCTGAAGCACTTTCTACTTTTCTAATGATATAATCTGGGTTAGATTGTTTCAGAGAGATTGTTAGAGTAGCTAAAGTATATGAATATATTGACGTGTTGTGTTGCACCGTGATGAATATTTGTTTCTCTCCACATTGTAAATATCAGTCGATGCATCCATGCATTTACAAAAATTGCATTTTGCACTGAAAATCTGATCAGAACATATTCTAAATGGAATATAGTACATAAACACAGCAAAACTTTAGTGGAGACAAAAAAGAAAACATGAGTTACAGCTTTTTCACTACTGTAATACACGTTTTTGAAAACAGGCCTTTCGTTGCTGTATGTTGACTTTCATTACTGTTGTAATTAGGTTCTCACCTGTGGTCTTGTTATAGTGCTTACTGTATATCCTGATTGATGAGCCAACAATCAAGCAATTAGGTGTTTGGACAGGTGGCACGTGTATTGGCCAATTGGTCCATGCGTGTGTCATTTTGAATGTTTTCAAATGGCAAACAAGCGATTTTATGTCAGATTCCTGTGTCTTCTGTAGAGAACCGTGTGCAGTGTGCTGCAAAAAGTGCCGTGTTTAATTGCAAACTGGGTGCAAAGCAGAAAGTGTGTTTAGAGTTTTGGAGACTTGAGCTGAGGTTGAGCTGAGGTCACTTTAAATAATTGTGCTTTGTGTGTGATTTTAGTGTGTTACCAACTGAAAAAAATTGTAATGATGATTGGTTAATAATATTTTATTGAAAAAAAACAACCTAATGTTCTAATATATTTTTAGGGCCCATAGTCACAGACCCCTTAGAATTGTCATAACTTCACCCCTATAAGGTACCCTTGCTCCCAAGTGGCCAAAAAAAAGAAGAAGCAGTAGACCTATACGCAGCTCTAAGAACAATTTACTACTCATTTATCTTTACTTTCAGTTCAGTAACATTTTGATTGCTGGACTCCTATTTCTATTTCTATTGTTCTATTGTTGCGGTTAAAGGAGTAGTTTTTCCTTCATGGTTTATATCCATATAACTAGCATGCCAGTAAAGTGCATTTACTTGATCTTTTTTCACCAGTGTTTAGGAAAACTAAGTCACATGGCAGTATTAATGTTACTTATCTGTTATATTGATTCCTTCTCATCTAAAGTGATAAATCCTGTTTGTTGTTGTATTGGATAATTGTAATTAAAGCTTCAGTAGGCAGAATATTTTTGGCATCATTGGGCAAAAATCCCATAATAACCTTTCAGCATATTGTAATTCAAGTGTTCTGAGAGAAAATTAGACTTCTGCACCTCCTCATGGCTCTGTCTTCAGGCTGTAAAAAATCGACAGACGGGAGACTTTGGCCAATCACAGGTCATTTCAGAGAGAGAGCGTTCCTATTGGCTGTGCTCCGGCTGGTGGGCGATGCTTGGTATTTCCTCAACTGATCTCAACATGGCTGCTGGGTCACAAACTTTCTCATTTTATAGCTAAACAGTGCACTACTAGATGATTCTGAAAACATTTTACGTTAGAAATAGTCATTACAGTAACAGAATATTGATTCATATTCAATCAGCGCTGCCTAGTTTCACCGTTTCATCGGAGTTTGCGAGTGATTGACAGATGCTCAGAGACAGCAGACTCCAAATCGGCTCTGATTGGTTGTTTTCCTCCGGTCTGTGAAATCCTGCAGAGGCCGTTAGGAGCACCGGAGGACACAGAGAAACATGATTTTTTTTTAGTGATTACCTGTCTCATGCACTACTGTCAGGATATAATGACCGTTTTATAAAAATAGCTTTTTTTTATCATATTTGCTCCATTTCTACCCACTGCTGCTTTAAAGGAGGTCTAGGCTCCTATATTCATTATGCCAGTACTCTGCTAACTACTGTGTACCTGTTGGGCCGGCTGAGGCTCAGGAGTAGAGCGGGTCGTGGAAGGTTGGTGATTCGATCTCCAGCTCCTCCAGTCGTGTCGAAGTGTCCTTGATCAAGATACTGAACCCCAAACTGCTCCTGAAGGCTGAGCCATCGGTGTGTGAATGAGTATTTAGATTAGATCCTGATGGGCAGGTTGGCACCTTGCATGGCAGCCTCTGCCATCAGTGTATGAATGTGTTTGTGAATGGGTTAATGCTGACATGAAGTGTAAAGTGCTAGACTAGAAACAAGAAAACTAGAAAGGCGCTATATAAATGAAAGTCCATTTACTATTTACTATTTAATCATTTTCATCAGTTACAGGCAAGGCCGTGTCTCCGTTCATAGGGCGGACTTTACTATAAATTTTTTCCGTTCCCAAACTGGAGGCTCTTCTCTCTCCATGTAGCTTTTGTAAAAGACAATGCCAAGAACAAATAGAATCTCATTTAGGAGAGGTACGATTCTGGAGAGCAAAACTTGTATTATGTAGTATTTGTTGATAGAAGCACACGACAGCCGTGTACTACTACAGTAACACCATAACTCTGTGCCTCGGCTGCTGCTATACAGTGCGTCTCACTGAAGAGGAAGTTGAACCAAAGCGGCCTCATGTGTGACCTCCCATATGATACAGTGCAGCAGAGGGCTTGGGAGATTTATGTTCCACATCCTCTCGTTAAATAAGCAGAGGGCCCCCCGAAACAACATCTGCAGGCAATCTTGACTAACCCTCCCACCAGCACCGCCATGCCAGTCGTGCTCCCCCACCCCCCGGTTTCCCCCTCCCGTCACAGCATCAGGGGGTCACGACCTCCATGTACAAAGCGTGGATACGGACCACGGTGGAAAAGAGAAGCGCAGATCATACATGTCAGAGGCCACCATAAAATTTCCATGCTGCTCCCAGGGAATGGGTTAATCTGTCTAATCAGGTCAAAGGTCACACATCGGTAAGAAACTGGGCAAAAAAATGGAAGCAAACAAAAACTTTGGGAAAAAGGACATGGAAGCTGAATCATGTCTCCTGACATGAAAAAGACTGTTTCCTTTGAGACGTGTTCAACGAGAGGCTGTATTTCTTCATCCTTACTGTACTTGTTGAAGACGCATGACAGGGTGAATGCGCTCGCTGCAGGAAGTCAATTCGTCATGTGACCAGATTAGATGATAACTACAGTAACAGTTTGCAGGCTCACCATAGATTTCTCTCAAGAGGAACGAGAGGAAATGTTGAGTTCCACTTCAACATGTACAGTTACAGTACATTTTAGCACTTTTGTCCTCAGCGTCTTTTCTTTTTTTCAGGTAGAAAAACAACATCAAGTATCAGAAGATGAACACATTTAAATATGAGATTCTAGTGCTTATGGGTTTTTATCTTGTTTGACACTGTACTATGTGTTGTAGCATTGAGGTCGTTGTTAGTCGTTTTGTACTGGTTTGCATTATACAATAGAGAGGTGTTTCTTATAGTCTGCACTCCTCATGTATGTTAATGGGAAGGACAAAATGTTGACAATGTGATCTTTGTAAAGATAGATGTTCTGGTGCTGCATTATGTGACATTGTACAGGGGTACCTAATAAAGTGGCCACTTAGGACGTTTTCACGCCTGTAGTTTGTTTGCTCTGGTCTGAATCAGGGACCAAATTGTTACAATGTTGCATATTGCCTCGAGTTTGATTTGTGTTCACTTGGCAGCATTTACAAGTGGACCAAAATTTTGGTGCATAAAAAAACTGCGCTCTAATTGGTCAGAATATCCATGCTGGAAAACACCCAGAAGTAAACAAAGAAGAGCAGACTTCCAGAACACAACAATGGAGGGACAACTACGAGGCTTGATCTTGGCCCTGGTTATATTTTTTTTTTTAATCTCGTAGCAGTTTTGTCACTCAAGGCAACGATACAGTTTGAAAATGAGGCACGGCTGCGACTTGAAAACAATGTATTGATGCACTGGAGTCGCAGAAGGCACATATCAAGACGTACAGAGGACAGAGGCGTGCATTAACCCTCCTAAACTGTGACGTGCTCATCGGCCGAAAATATTTCCGAAGCTCCATCAGGTATGCCCGTGGTCTTCAACACAGCCTGACGTTACACCTGTTTAGTACTGATGTGAATAGAGAGGGCAAGCGTAGGCTCTTTTGTAGTAATGATGTCTGGTGTTGACGTGCACAGCGCTGCTCACTACCAGAGCTAGTTTCATACAAAAGGCGCGATGCTTTCTCCAGTTGGGCCGGATCGAGGTCAGATCATGTTCTCACCACAATCCGAACCGTACCGCAGTTCGTTTGAAACTGAACCGAGACCTACCCTTCAAGGAGGTCTCCGAGTGCGTTTGCTGTGTTCATACCTGCCCAAATGAACCGCACCAAGAGGGTAAACGCTCCAGGGTTCCATTCAACCAAACTAAACAAGGCAGGTGTGAATACGCCCTAAGTGTATATGATGTTAACAGTGAGTGAAATAGACAAACATCTATTGACAAAACAATCCCAACTCGCTGTCCAATTATTACTTTCTTTTCCATTTCTTTTTTTTCCCCATTTCAACCATGTCACACGGTCTTCATCAGCAGATTGAGTTTGGTCAGTTGTCATGGAGATGGATCTGTTGTTGTTTTTATGACTTATGACAGCACTTTTAAGTAGGGCTGTCAAAGTTAACGTGAAAATAATGCACTAAAGTAAATTTGTTTTAACGCCACTCATTTCTTTAACGCAACTTTTTAGGTTGTAGCGGGCTCAGTATTAAAGCTAGAGTGAAGATACTGGCATCACGTGAAACTAAAAAAACCTAAAGAATCTATTGGTACCAAACATTACCAAGCTTGTTGCGAAGGAGGATAAATAACGCTCCAAACTTACGCTAAAATTTTGGTGAGGAGAAACTAGCATGGCCATTTTCAAAGGGGTCCCTTGACCTCTGACCTCAAGATCAGTGAATGTAAATGGGTTCTGTGGGTACCCACGAGTCTCCCCTTTACAGACATGCCCACATTATGATAATCACATGCAGTTTGGGGCAAGTCATAGTCAAGTCAGCACACTGACTCACTGACAGCTGTTGTTGCCTGTTGGGCTGCAGTTTGCCATGTTATGATTGGAGCATATTGTTTTATGCTAAATGCAGTACCTGTGAGGGTTTCTGGACAATATCTGTCATTGTTTTGTGTTGATAATTGATTTACAATAATAAATATATACATACATTTGCATAAAGCAGCAGATTTGCCCACTCTCATGTTGAAAATAGTATTAAATGTTTGACAAATCTCCTTTTAAAGTACATTTTGAACAGTTAAAAAATGTGTGATTAATCGCAATTAACTATTGTAATCGATTGACAGCCCTACTTTTAAGACATAATAACGCGTCATGTCAACATGTCATCAGATTCGACCCTGTGACAACTGAGCAAACTTCATCTGCTGCAAAACGCGAGAACCTTGAGTCGAGAACAGTTATTTCCACGGTCAAGAATAAACTAAAATAAGACTTTTATACATTTCCCCTATGTTTAACCAGACATATTTGGTTTCTTTGGAAACACTGGGATCTTTTCCACTAAAATTTCAAATCAAGTTCTCTGGGTTTGGACAGTGTTTGGCTGCATGGCATCAATTTGTAATGACTGTTTCAAATGCATTGAAACGGAGCAGTATTTGAGTATGCAGAGGAAGAAATGAAGGAAATGCTACTATGGTCCGGTAAAGTACTTCTTCTCAGCATTGTATGATTCGTTTGTCTGAGGAATAAGAGGAATAAGTCTCACGCCCTAGATCATCAATATTACAACCCCCATTGAACTGTGTGAGGTCCAGTGCCCATGAGGTATATTCCTGTGACCATGTAGCAGGCCATCATATACTTGAGCAAACTGCAAGACTTAGAGAGGATTTGTATCCAAAAACCTGTGAGATTGTAGTGTCTACACAGGCTGTCTGGTGCTGCAGTCTCCAGTAGATGGAGTAGTTTTGTTGGAAGACAGAGAGAGTCAGTCAGTGCTCTGAGGCTGTTCAAAGTCCTGCACACTCTCAGCTCCTAAATATGAGAACACACACTTCTGTTCTCTGTGGCCCTCTGTTACTCACACACTGACTTATTTGTGACAAGATGCTGGACTCCTGCTGATAGAAGAGGCTGTCAGCCACACACAATGTGGTCAGCAAAGTAAAAGTCTACAGGAGAGTGCACATGTGAAGCGGAAGTTCATGCTGAGGCCTAACTGAGGCATCACATTTTTTTTTTAAACCACTTTCACATTAGGCCATAGTGACACAAAGGAAGCAGTATTTATATTTTTGGGATGTTTTTTATTTTTATTTACAGACTGATACAGGCATGACAATTTCATTAAACTGTGCATCATTTAGAATATTAATATTCCAGCTGCACACCAGAAAGGTGTCTCTCATACATGCTGGTTTCAGTTACCAGTCTTGAAAAGAACGACTGCAGGGTTTTTCTCATGCAAATGTGATCAAATATAAGATATTTACACAACACATATTACTCAATTTAGAAAAAGCTTCATTTGGTGACAGCATGATATTTTGTGCAGATGTTCAGTGAGCCGTCCTCGTTGGTTCCCTTTCCAGCTGACCGAGTGGAAAACCCATCAGAACCCATGTTACCTGATAGGCTCTTCAGAAACCTATAGTGGTGTAATTTGGAACTTTTTCGGGAAATTAAATTACTAAAGAAGCGACGGTTGCTCATTAGCATTTGTGCCGCCTTGGCGCAACAAAAAACTACCAACTCCTGGAGGCTGAACGCTCCACTCTCCAGTGATGTGGAGGGGAGATTAAGAGACAAACTCTTTACTTTGACCATCGAGATATAGTGGCTCGCGGGCACGGGCCGGTACAGATGCGCATCTGCCGTGGACGCGCGGCCTCGCGGGCTACTGAAGCAACAGGCGGCAGAGGAGCGCACTGAGAAGAGAGCAGAACATTAATACTAAAAACACCTTCTCCTCCAGCTCCACCGGACACACGCTGTGTCCGACACTTGTTATTGTGTCACCCCTGGACGGCACCGTGCGCAGGACGGGGCGCGTGGATACCTTTACGCGCGGTGGTGGTGTAACTGGTTGGAGGAGAGAGTTGATGAGAAGAGAGAGGAGAGAGGGGCGGTCAGAGTGAGACTGACGGAAACAGCGCGCCTCGCCGCGCTCTGACAACGCGTTCACTCGCAGCGCGTGTTAGTAGACTGCATGTCGCACGTGTGATGTGTTGATATTGTCCGTCTAGCAGGACACATCTCCCGGCTCCTCAGGAGGACACGCATGCTTGAAGAGAGACCTCCGCGCACTTGATGCCCGCTTTGGTGATGCCATGCCCCGGAACCACAGCGGAGACGAAGGCGGCACCGGGCTCTGGATGAGGACGTCGCCGGGGCACCGTACCGAAGGCTACGGCTTGAAGGATGTGGAGTCCGGACGGAAGATGATGAACAACGCGGGAGACGGTTTGCTGTCAGCCTCCACCACCACCACCACCACCAGCACCGGGTCGGAGAGCATGCGGGTGAAGCAGGGAGCCCGGCTCAGCCTGCTGGGGAAGCCGCTGATCTACAGCGCGCAGAGCGGCCGGAGGAACGTGCGCTACCGGCGGCTCCAAAACTACCTGTACAACGTGCTGGAGAGACCCAGAGCCTGGGCGTTCATCTACCATGCGTTCGTGTGAGTTTTACTTTCATCATTTGCATGTCTGTTTGGGAAGCTCTGGAAGTTGCACACCTGTTGATCATGGTCCAGCCTCTTTGCAGGAACACTATTACACAATGCAACCTCGTTTTATCTAATAGAGATGCTGCTTGCATCTTATTTCACATTTTGTCTTCACACATCACTCTGTCTCTTGCGTAGCCTCTATGATGGCTGACATGTGACACGTGATAAACCAGCGGGTGTGATGAATGTACAGCTCATCTTTAACAATAACGTCCTGATACCACAGGATGAGCCTCTTCACCAGAGGCAATCTCGCAGTTTGCAAAGAAAATCCTCTCTCTGCTGTTTGAATGAACCCATTGAAATCCGTGTACAGGTTTATGATACAAAGAGAGCCTCTCTATGCAATATTTCCCTCCATGACTACAGGAGTCTGTTTTGCAGTGGAGCGTATATTAAAGGTTTACCTCACTCAACTCCGGGGTTTAGTAATACAATTGCAGTTTCACTACAATATCAATATGTGTTAGTAAACATCAAACACTGGTGGGTTTTTTTCATGGATTCCTGCATTTATGAGGCCCTCAGTGGCAAATAAAGTCTCACATCTAATACTGTTTCACACAAAAACTGTGTGTTTGGCCTGTTGTTTGCTGAAGGTCAAGAATCAGGAACATCTCTCTCCTTCCTGTCTGCTCTCCATCATTCTTTTGCTTCCCAACCAGCTGCATTTGATTTCCCGCGTGCAACTTGTTGTTGCGGCATCATGACTGTCTCTGACAGGAAGGAAGTTGAGACACATGCTGGCTCAAGACTAGAGCACCATCTTTTTTTTGGGTGTGTGTGTGTGTGTGTGTGTGTGTGTGTGTGTGTGCAGTAGGAGGAGGGGTTTGAAAGAGAGGAGGTGTGGCGGTGCACTGCTTGAGCTGTTGCACTTAATCCACGACGCAGTTTATGAAACCGATGACTTTTATTTTTAAAGCAGCCTTGAAGAAGCAGCTTGTATATCAAATGGTGCACGGTGCAACACTAAGAGTTTGTGTGCCTGATATGTGCGCTATCGTGTGTCATCTGTTTTAAATGTTCAGTGGAGACAAATTTAAAATAATGTTTTTCTGTAAAAATGTTGTAGAATTTAAAAAACAAAAATTTTGTAATTAACTGTTGCCACCGTTTCAAAACAGTCTGCTTTTACAGGCAGTTTCAGACTATAGGCCTGGTCACAGCTGCACAGCCAACATAATAGTGAAATAGGAAGTTTTAGAAGGTTGGTGATGTAATGACTGCTCACCTGGCAGGCTAATGGCTGAACACACCAGCAAGCCAAGCACATGCTAGTGCAAGTCTGAGCTTATTTTTTTATATCCCCTGCACTGTTTAACTCACTCTGGTGTTTTGTTCTCAGGATTGTACATATTTTTTATTCAATACAGTTGGAGAGTGCTGCAGGGATGATGTATGTTTGTAGGCCAACCCGGAAGTTATGCTTCAATCCGTTGTACTCAGAACTAGGAATAAAAACCACCTCCAACATGGAAAAGTACAATTTAATGGACATCCAAGTCAGAATTCCAAGTCTGAAACTAGAGCCCGAGTTCTCCAAAATAAACACACCTGACTTCACAGCAACATGGCGGCGCACACAGTAAATAACCTTTTCATAATGTTCTACTTTATGTAGTGTTTTGTGTTGTGAAATGTGCTGTAACAACATTGGATATGCTATTTCCATTTCCATTCAGTTGATTTGTGCTTGATAGAAGTCTTTGTGAACACGTGGTACTAGTCTACTCCTCCCGTCTCTTCCTGCGGATCCTTAAAATGTCATAAATAAGATAAATTAGATTTTCAGAAATATTTCCCCACAAGATTCTCTAGTTGTTCATTTAAAGATGGGTACTTTATGTACCCATCTTTAATGATGTGTCTTCGCTAATGGCGTGGTGATTGATGTGGGTTGTCTGTAGATGCTTGTGAAGATCAGACCGCAACATACATACATACTGTATATTGTATACTGTATACACACACAAACATCAGTTTGCTGCTGGTGTTTTCCTGAGCTGATGCACTGGGACGCATTTAGATTGGAAGTCGTAATCAGAAATATCGTGGCCTTGGTTCCCTTGATAAAAATCCAATGGGATTTTTCCATTGGAATTTAGATTATTCCAAAAAAATGTGGCAAACAAATTATGAGACTTAAACATTTTGTTCATCAAGATAATCTTCACAAATGAACACCACTTATACAATTTATGAAGCGTGAATACATTCGCCAGAAGTAAAAAGCTATTGTTAGGCTATACATGAACTACACCACGGTCGCAAGCCTTCACATCACCACCACTAAGCTAACAGCGGACTAGTGTTCAGTGTGATGACGTTTAGTCGTCTCATTTAGCCACTTGTTAGCAACCAGCTTTTTTAAGACACGTAAAAGCTTCAAAATTCACGAGTGGGGTTTTTATTGATGTATTTTATGTCGTAGAACAAATCGTTAAAATCTCTTCAGCTTGTGTTAACCACAGACTTTATTTCAGACATCTAACCAAAAACCCATTGAGTTCCAGACGAGGGAACTGGAAGTGCTAAAATGCTGACTCATTTCTGGGCTTTACAGTAGGACTCATTCCTGCAGCACTCTATTTAAGGGGCTCCGGGGACAATACGTTCATTTCACTTTCTTCACAAGACGTATTTGAACCATTGATTGTCTAATAACTGTTTATTTGAAAAAAAGAAAGAAAACTTAAACTTTTTTAGAATTGTGATCAGTGTTTGAAAAAAATGTTTTGTCCACCTGCCGCTGTGTCTGTTGGATTCCAAAATCTACCAGCCACGCAATAGATTACCATTGTTTTTTTTGGCTGGTGAGTGAAGCAAGTCTAGCAGAAACTTGCATATTTGACCAGCATTTGGTTGGTGGCTAGTGCTAATTTCCAACCCCGATCATGATATACTTACACACAAGAAATTTGACCTTTGCATTTAACCCATCCTTAGGAGCAGTGGGCTGCTGTAAAGCATCCAGGGAGCAACTTGGGGTTCAGTATCTCGCTCGGTGTCACAGTGCACAAATTAAAGTGGACCAAATAAAAAAATAATATTTGCTGAGGGGCGTGTACGAAGGAGCGAATTCATCTTTTTTGTCTTGAGAGCTGCCACCTCTCTACAGGGAATCACAGACTTTGAAATACTGCTATCGAAGTTTTTTCACTTTGACTCGGCACTGATCTATTTTTGTGGACTTAATTTATCATATTCTGTATATTCTGTTCTCTTCGTCCCAGATGTCAAGCAAACGTCGGACTTCTGCAGAAGTCCAGGTCAGTCCTCTCCCACTCTTGTTAACCTGTTGTTTACCCGTGTCCATGTCACCACCTCTCGCAAGCGGTCTTAGACCGGTTGTTTTGGTTCACATCAGAGTACGATTACTGCGTTCACAACTGGCCAGACAAACCGTACCAGGAGTTGAACCGCAACAGAGTTTGATTAAAACAGACTAAATGTTGGCCTGTGAAAGCGCACCTTAGTGGAGCAGTTTATCCTCCAACAGAGGAGGGTAAGTGTTCCATAAAAGTGGATGGCACAACATAGCAAATAAGCTGCGACAGCATTTCTTCACTCCAGACTCTCCGGCTCTCTGTTACCTCAAAGGTCAGCACTTTTAAGACAGTTTGCTATTGGTCAACAGTGCTAATTTGAATGTCAAAGTTCACCAAAGTTGAATTCCACACAGAGATATGGACAGATTTACTCAGCCCCTGATAGTGAATCCCCTGATTGCGGTAATTCCACTTGATTTCACAACAAAATTGAGCTGTTTTAAACGCTGGACCGTGTGGAATGTGTGACTGGGCCTTAACTCCCAACAAGTCTATCCAAACAGCCCGGTTTGCACAGGAACTGGACATCCTAAATTCAATTATTTGCTTTAACTGAATTAGAGGAGCTGCTGTTTCTGGCCAGTCAGGGTCCAGCTTTAGACCAGGAGGAGTTTGTTTGACATCTGAATAAATACCCATTTATCAAAACTGCTATGCATCATGGACAAACATTTAATCCCACTTTTGTATTTGTTCAAAATGTACCTTAAAGGGAGATTTGTCAAGTATTTAATCCTCTTATCAACATGGGAGTGGGCAAACATGCTGCTTTATGCAAATGTGTGTATATATGTATTACTGGAAATCAATTAACAACACAAAACAATGACAGATATTGTCCAGAAACCCTCACAGGTACTGCATTTAGCATAAAACATATGCTCAAATCATAACATGTCAAACTGCAGCCCAACAGGCAACAACAGCTGTCAGTGTGTCAGTGTGCTGACTTGACTATGACTTGCCCCAAACTGCATGTGATTATCATAAAGTGGGCATGTCTGTAAAGGGGAGACTCGTGGGTACCCATAGAACCCATTTACATTCACTGATCTGGAGGTCGGAGGTCAAGGGACCCCTTTGAAAATGGCCATGACAGTTTTTCCTCGCCAAAATTTAGCATAAGTTTGGAGTGTTATTTAGCCTCCTTCATGACTAGCTAGTATGACACGGTTGGTACTGACGGATTCATTAGGTTTTTTAGTTTCATATAATACCAGTATCTTCTCTCAAGCTTTAATACTGACCCACTACAACCTAAAAATCTAAAGTTCAAAAATAAAAAAGAAATTAGTGGCGTTAAAACAAATTTGCAGTAACATGTTATCATCGCGTTGACAGACCTACTTTTACACAACGTCCTATTGCTGTTAAAGATAATATATATAGTGTCTCCTTTCAATCTACTGTCGTGTCATAATTCCTTACAAAGGAGGACATTTATTCAGTCCCCGTTCTTTATGAGGCCTGTCCAGACTTGGTGGTTTTGTAGTGATGTCAATGACCACCATAGGGGTCATCCAGTTCAATGATGACTTCCCTTACCATCTATTATTAGGGCCATATCGTAAAGATTGGATTTCCACTTTGGTCTACACTTTTGCTTAAATATTGAGTCAGAAAATGCTAATTTACATATCTTATGAAAGTGTTGACTCACGCACACCCACAAGGGTCCTCGTCCTCACACTCTTCTTCTCTTCACATGAGCGCTCATGAACGTCAGGAATGCACGGTTGGGTGGCTGGGAAGTTGGTGAATGATTTCCTTTCATCCCTGTGGCAGCAAGCTTGAACTGGAGTAACGGAGGTACTGAACTCCCACTCAGGCCTTTGCTCTCTCTCTCTCTCTCTCTTTCTCTCTCTCTCTCTCTCTCTCTCTCTGTCCTGTGATGAATGCCGCGGTGATGGTAACTGGCCTTGAAAGTTGCACTGGTCTGCTGATATGACAATTGTCACAGCTGAGAGCCTTGCTGTCACCGTTTTCAGCCACAGATTACGATATTATCCATGTCCAACTGATGATAAAGCGAGTTGTGGTTGAAAAACCACCCAAAATCATATTTACCAATGTTTCTTTAAACCAGATTTCTGTATTAAGTGCTGTTTAACAGCCAGTTTGTACAAAGGAAGTAACACACTGATATGTCCTGGAATTCAGAGAAGTGACCATACCCCACAGGGCCTAGGGTGAGATCTTGCTTTGGGGCCCCACTTCACATTTTAACCACCCAAGTGTTAAACCCAGTGAAAAAGGTGGTTAAAATATGTATAAAAACCTTTGTGTTGGAGCCTTCCAGGGAAGGGTGCTGCCTTGACATTAGCTTGTTTGCACCCGACTGATACCCGACACTAGAATATCCCTGAGGACATTGCACTGTCTGTATTTATTTCAATTTGTGAGCATGATTATCGTAATCCTGAGTGGTAGGCTGACAATTAGTAAGATAAACTTTATGCAGTGGAATTAAAAGTATAGTAGTTCTGTGATTTCTGCAAATGAAAAAGACTTTATATTCTTTGAACTATAATGTAAGCATTGATTTTCTTTATGAGGCCTGTCCAGACTTGGTGGTCAAAGAGGTTTTGTAATGATGTCAATGACCACCATGGGGGTCATCCAGTTCAATGATGACTTCCCTTATCCTCTATTATTAGGACCAAGGGTTTTTAGCTCATCCTCTCATCTGCTGCTTTACCAGCTGCTTTAGTACCTTTATCTGTGTGGCTCAGAGGTAGAGCGAGTCTTCCACCAATTGGATGGTTCGATCCCCGGCTCTTCCAGTCCTCATGTCGAAGTGATCTCCAAGTCCTTGGGCAAGACATTGAACCCCAAACTGCTCCTGAAGGCATAGCCATCGGTGTGTGAATGACTATTTAGATTAGAACCTGATAGGAAAGTTGGCACCTTGCATGGCAGCCTCTGCCATCAGTGTATGAATGTGTGTATGAATGGGTGAATGGTGACATGTAGTGTAAAGCACTTTGAGTGGTTGGAAGACTAGCAAGGAGCTATATAAATGTAATCCATTTAGTCCATTTCTTGCATACATTGAAGCTGAGATGTGTTTGCTTTCCGTGGGCCACCTGTAAAACTCTCGTATATCTTTTGTGAGGGGGGGTGGGAACATTTTTTATTTTGAAATAACTTTTTTTAATGCCAGAATCGATATATCTGCTTCATTTGGCTTTTGGGACAGGTAATGTTATTGTATCGCGGTAACGTGAGGTCAAGCCACGCCATGCGGTCACTCTCATCTCCGTGGCCAAATGGGCCGACGCTACAACTGTAGAGCTCCCATATACTGACATTTCTGTTAAATGCAGCCCCGATGGAGCTGACCATGGATGTATAAAGAGAACGGAGCTGACGGGAGAGCTAGAGACCACCTTGGAGAAGTTAGAGGAAGTAGACACGTGTGACCACGTCCGGTTTCCAGTTTTCAAAATAAGGTGTTAACAAAGGGAACTGTATACACAGAATACATATGGAAATAAGATCGATTGGATTATATTCACCAGAAGTATAAAACATTACATGTCCCTTATACATTAAAAATAAATTACCACTAATTTGTGAGGAAAATTTCTTTATTCTTTGATTTTTGGGTTGCTGGAAAAAATGTAATAAATAATACCTGACAATAACTGCTATATTTGACTTCAGGACATCTCTGACTACATACATGCTGAAAATAATTTTACTACTCTAATTACTCTAATTTTACTCTATCAATTTAGATATTTTCCAAAGTAAAAGTCCCTAGAAGTGTATTATTCAAGTTTTTCCCATGGTCTAGTGCACTTAATTGTAAAATTGTATTGCAATACTTCAAAATTGGGAGATAGGTATATCGTCTTAGCCCCAGACGTCAGCCACTCACGGGTTGCAATATGATGCTATTGGGGCAAGCTGGCACCGTAATGTATGTCCACTAAAAGTGGAAAAAAAATTGTTGTCCCCGTTACTTAGACACAAAAACATGAGAAAATAGACTTTTTTTGGCCACTTGGGGGCAGCTGAAACAAGTTGTAAACACAAAATCATCATCTTTTAAGTTACTATGTCAAACTGGTTAGCAAACAATAGCTTATTTACACATACAGCAGTTACATAGCAACATCAGCAGTCATGTTTCTGTCCACCTGGTGAATGTGAGTCCAATATTCACTCCTCTTTTCTGCTTTTGGTCTCTACAAACTCCTGAGGGAAATATCTGTCTCTTTAGCTGCTAAATGTTCCACTGTGTTCACCAGCTAATTGCTAACCATGTCTGCCTGCTGTTTGGTGCTGAGCAGGTAGTGTACAGTGGGTTTTTAGAGCTTTTTTTTTGCCGAGAAAAACAGAAGCTTTGTGCAGCTAAAAACAACACTATCATATATATATATTTTACATAGGAGTTGGTGAGGACCAAAACAGAGCTAAGATGATTACTAAATAAAATTTGTTGGGTGGCAGTAAATAGGCAACGGTTTGCTAACACATTCTTTACATCAACTTCAGAGATGATAATATGTTGGTGTTGTGTTTACATCTTGTTGCCCTCCCCCCAAGTGGCAACAAAAAGATTAACACAGCTGTAAACTATCACTATATCCATATGTAAACCAATTCTTGCCCATACTTTTAAAGCAAATATGTATTGAGTACATGTATATGAATTTTGTTATGACATGTACATGTATATGAAATAGTTTTAAATTATATTTCTTATTCTTATCTCTGTGCAATGTGGGTAGAGTAAATTCCAATATAAGGCATATGGCAGGCCAGTATGTGTGGACATGACTTTAGAGAATATCATATTCTGGAATATTATTTATGTGAATAAATATGTCAATGTCAAGGGACACTATTATAAAAACAGAGATTTATGCCAGGACACATTTAATAATCCTCAAATATAATCCTCTTTTACCTCCTCTCTTCATGAACGATATCATCCTTTTTGTATCAACTGTATCTCATAAATCAGCTAATCGAAGCTTTCGCGGTAAAAGTCCCTCGTGGTGAAAATGCAATATTGTCATGAGGATCAGTGTGATTGATAGTAATTTGGCCTCGTTGTCCTGCCTGAACAGCTGAAGCGCTGTTTGGATAACTCACAGAAGTTCAATTTCACCATCCACTGCTTTCAGGAGGCAATAAAAAAAAAAAACGCTCTTTTCCTTCCTTATCTGCCTCGTCTGAGCCGACACATTAGGAACAGGTCAGAGGAGCAAATGCGCTTACGAGCCTGCGCTCGCAGCATCCAGTTCTCCTCTGTTTGACATGCCCACACAGCATATCCTCAGTGGCTCTAATGCTTAAAGGGATATTTCACCTTCAACTGTGTTCCACTTTCTAACACACATGCCTCCAGGTGAAATCACTTCTTGAAAATTGTAACACGAAGAACTAACAACTTCAGGGTCAACTTTGTCATCTGTGTTATAGCTGTATTGTTCGGTTTTCAAAATAAAAGCCAGGAGGGAAGGCAGTGTTAGCATTTAAAGGTCCCATATCGTGCTCATTTTCAGTTTTGAATACGGGCTGTGTGTATTTCCCTGTAGATTGAGTGTTTCGATACTTTCACAGTATTTATATAGGACTTAAGCCTGCTTTATAATAAAAAAACATGAAAATCTCACTTTTATTATAATATGGGACCTTTAAGAAGAAGAAGGGCTACTTTATTAATCCTCTTAGGTATTTAGATTCTACTGTAACTTTTATACCGGGTCCTGATAGCTAACTAAAGGTAAATATCCTGCCCACATGTGCACTGTAACTCCTCTGTTGTTGCATTTCCCTGCTATATAACATACATGTATATTTTTATCCTTTCCCTATATGTGTGACAGAAGCAGCACTGAGCCAGTCTTTGTGCTGAGTTGAGTTGTGCCCGGGGTCCCAGCCTGCCCTCCTTCCTGCTCGCACACACATACACAGTGCTGCCATTCATCTCACCTCTGGATTAACAAGCTCTTATCCTTGCAAGTATGTTCGGGGGGCAGGAAAGTGTGGGGGAAAAAAAGGTGTTCCTCCACCTCAGGTTTCTGAACTGGCACGCTGAACTACCGGAGTGGTGACATGAACTCACTGCTCTCGCTTGTTAAATATCTATCAGTCGCTTTATTGTTAGGAAGACTGGAATTTATAGGCTGCAGTTAAAGGATGCTGGCTCATCCTGAAAGCTGCGTTTGGTAGGCATTGTTGGGTGTTTGAAGCCAACAGACACAATAAAATGTTTAGTAGACATCTGAATGACTTATGACGCTGCACGGAATCCCAATGCCGTGCTATCATTTATAGGCCAGCCATTGAGATTCTGTCACTTCCTGTAAACCCCGGTCTTCATTATCTCTTTGTATGCCCTCTGGTGTGGGAGAAGTCTCAGTACTGAACTCAGAAAGCCCTCTCTGTAGATGCTGGCGTACATATACATGCCTATTTTCCATTCATCTAGTGCATATGTTCTTAACCTGTGTGACACATGAGGTTATTTTGCATCAGCACACAGTCAGGGTCCACTGTCACCTTTGAGAGTGTGACTCAATGGAAAGAGACGCTTCTTATAAACAGCGAGAGTTTACTTCAAATGTCAAAGAGAAAGTGGCTGGTTTGAGCAGCGCAGTAAAGACGTAAAGCAGAGGTGTGATGTCTTTGTCCAGATGGTGGTTGCTTGACACTGTGTCAGTGAAAGGGTGAAGAGCAGAAGCTGTGTCTATGGGCGTTGCACACACATACAGTATGTGGTGCAAATTTGTCTGTGACTGACAGCTTGACAAGGAGAAGTGAAAAGTCCAATTCAGATGTGGAAGAACAGAATTTGTGTGTTTAATGGCTTCTATGGTGGTTTATGATGTCATAATGTGTTTGGGCATGTCTTAAAAAGGGCTGTCAAAGTTAATGCGATTATGACGCAAATTTGTTTTAACGCCACTAATTTCTTTAATGCATTAACCACAACTTGCTATGTTTTGGTTGTACCATGTCATACTAGGAGGCTAAATAACGCTCCAAACATACGCTAAATTTTGACGAGGAAAAACTGGCCACCAAGCATGGCCATTTTCAGAGGGGTCCCCTTGACCTCTGACCTCCAGATATGTGAATGTAAATGGGTTCTATGGGTACCCACGAGTCTCCCCTTTACAGACATGCCCACTTTATGATAATCACATGCAGTTTGGGGCAAGTCATAGTCAAGTCAGCACACTGACACACTGACAGATGTTGTTGCCTGTTGGGCTGCAGTTTGCCATGTTATGATTGGAGCAGATTGTTTTATGCTAAATGCAGAACCTGTGAGGGTTTCTGGACAATATCTGTCATTGTTTTGTGTTGTTAATTGATGTCCAGGAATACATCTATACATACATTTACATAAAGCAGCATATTTGCCCACTGCCATATTGATAAGAGTATTAAATACTTGATAAATCTCCCTTTAAGGTACATTTTGAACAGATACAAAATGTGTGATTCATTTACGATTAATCACGATTAACTATGGACAATCATGTGATTAATTGTGATTCAATATTTTAATCTAGTACAAATTAAATTCTGATTTCCAATCATGACTGTATTGATTAAATCCGACCGATCACATGCTGGAATTGTATTGATGTATGTATATGCAAATCACTGTGCCTGTTTGAATCCGGTCATCCACAGCTGATGGGGATCGCCTGCCGTGCGTCTCATGTTTCAATCGTGCGTTTACTCAGAGGGAGTTCCCCTCGCTCTGCTTTCAGAGATGGCCTTTCTGTAAACACAAAGACAAGGCCATGGTACAGGGCACGCCTGTACACATGCATTGTGGGTATTGTGCTTCAGCTAAGAGAAACATGATTTACCTAAACAGCACCTGTTTGCCTCCTTTGAATGACTGGCGCACTTTAACGCCTCCCACAGCGAGCAGGCATGGAGATTATTCACTTTTATCAAAAGACTCATTTTCATGGCTTTTTATTGGGGCTGTCAATCAATTAAAATATTTAATCGCGATTAATCGTATGATTGTCCATGGTTAATCATGACTGATTAATCATTTGTTCAAAATGAACCTTAAAGGGAGATTTGTCAAGTATTTCATACTCAAATATGTATGTATGTATATATATATACATACATATATATTTGTTATTGGAAATCAATTACTCGTGGGTACCCATAGAAGCCATTTTCATTCACAGATCTTGAGGTCAGAGGTCAAGGGACCCCTTTGAAAATAGCCATGCTAGTTTTTCCTCGCCAAAATTTAGTGTAACTTTGGGGTGTTATTTAACCTCTTTCCTGACAAGCTAGTATGACATGGTACCAATGGATTACTTAAGTTTTATAGCTTCATGTGATTCCAGTATCTTCACTCCAGCTTCAAAACTGAGTCCGCTACAACCTCCGAAATATCTATTGCGTTAATGCGTTGAAAAATTAGTGGCATTAAAACCAATTTGCGTTAACACTTTATCCCGTTAACTTTGACAGCCTTACTTTTTATGTACCTTTTTCTCCAAATCTTGAATGCTCAGATACCTACCAAATAGTGTAGAGCAAAATGTGTCTCCCACAAGTCCCATGACCAGCCAGTAGGCATCGTAACTGGTTGGTTTCCCACCAGTGAACACACTCAGATCCAGCTTCCTCCTGGCCGCAGCTGGGAACTGAACCTGCAAGTAAGGTTGTAAGAATATACCGATACATATGAGTATCGCGATATTATATTTTACGATACTGCATCAATTCTCCAAAACACTGTATCGACTTTTTAATTAACCTCTTAAAAATCCGACTGCCCAGTTTTAAAGCTAGAGTGAAGGTACTGGCATCATACGAAACTAGATAACCTAATGAATCCATTGGTACCAGCCATGTCATGCTTACATGTTGCGAAGAAGGAGAAGTAATGCTCCAAAGTTACACGAAATTTTGGCGAGGAAAACTGGCATGGCCATTCTCAAAGGGGTCCCTTGACCTCTGACCTCCAGATAAGGGATGCCCATTTTGAAAAATGTCCTTAACCAATAACCAACCCTCGTTATCCGATTATTAACCATTAACCGACAAGATTTGTGCCTCACATGCAGCGGTGTACCAGCTGCAGGAGCACAAAAGATATTGGTTGACGGGAGTCTCCAGTTCACCGTCCAGGAGCGTTAACTTAGCAGCTACGATGCTGCGTGTAGTGTCGCGGACATGCAGCCACTTTCCCAGTAAAAGTCTCCACCGCACATTTAGTTTAGTTTAGCAGGTTGTCAGCTGTGTGTCTGCCTGGCGTAACTTTAGTGAGTGGCCAACAAACAGTGTGTGTATTTGTGCTACGTTAGCAGCTCTAGCATTGCCGCCGCACACATAGTCTGCGTAACTTTAGTGAGTTTCCAACAGACCGTGTGTGTGTGTTGGAGGTGAGTGTGAGGTTGTTGGTGACGTTCTAGCTGTGATCATAGGTGTAGCAGTGTGTGGACAGTTTATTTGTCGATGAATAAATGCTACGAAACTACAACTCCTCCGCTCCGCTCAAGAGAGCCAGAGACCGGAGCCAACTTCCTGTATCCTGCAACTCCGGCTCCGCCTCTTAAGGTGGGCTGTTAAGGTGGACCAGCTTTTCTCCTTAAAGTGACGAGCTGCTCCTCTGAGACGCTCAGCTTTTGAGTTAATTATTAACATTTATTTTAACCGTTTTACCTGATAGCGTTAATCGGTTAAAATACTTAATGTCGGTTAACGGTTAAACGGTTAATTATGAACATCCCTAGTCCAGATATGTGAATGAAAATGGATTCTATGGTTACCTAGAGTCTCCCCTTTACAGACATGCCCATTTTATGATAATCACATGCAGTTTGGGGCAAAAACCATGCCGTTTTTTGTATGTGTTCTGCATTTTTGTGTACTGGGGTCCCTAAACAGGTGTTCCTAAAATTAGATTTGAAAAAAATCGCAATATATCGCTTTGCTTACAGTATCGCAAAATATCGCATTATATTGAATCGTAATCCCTGTATCATGATGCGTATCGTATCACCAGATTCTTGCCAATACACAGCCCTACCTGCAATCGTGGGCGAGGGTTTTTTCCACCTGGCTGCCATTTGAGTGTCACCGCCTGATGAGAAGGTTTTGTGGCTGATTTTTTCTGGCCAGTCATTTCACAGGTTGCAGTCTGTGTGACAAAGCACTCAGTGAGTGCCCCTTTTCTCAACCACTCATACCATTTCTCCTTATTGCCTCTCCTTTTCTCTCACCCCTTCATATTAGCTGTAATGCCTCCTCCGGGGACTTCACGTTATTCTTTGCAGTCCTCTCATCTAGGCTTCTCTCTCCCCCTAAGAAAAACCTCATCACACAATTGTAGGGGCATTACATCAGAATGACCTACACCATCAGCTGTGAGTGGTGTTCAAGTGTTCAACGTACATCTCTTCATCGCCTCCTCTTCCCACTTACTGTCCCTTCATCTCTCTCTCCCCCGTGGCCTGTGCAGACAGCGCTGTTGTTTGCATTGCCGTCACCACTGTGCCTGTGTTGGCACTGCGGCTGAAGCCAGTCTGTAGAACAAAGAGAGGTACAAAGACTGTGACCTGTCGTAGCTCTGTCCTCTCTCTTCTTAGCCTATTTCTATTGTTGTTTTAGTCGTTCCTCATGTCTGAGCTTTAATCACAAATGTGCTGGCAGATGCTTGCCTTGAGGGGAGCGATTCAGAGGGAGGCAGGCCGCTTGACTAATTTGCAGATCTGTGTGCAGTAGTTTGTCTAATACGGAGTGTTACGCAGGCAGACCGAGGCCTAATAACTGGGTTTATCTGACGACTGCTGAGGTGCTTCAGAACTCACACCCACACAGCCAGCCAGCCTCCTAATATTTTCACCGCATGAAGACTTCATGTTTGTTTGTTGTAAGCAACACCAGCAAAACCCTCAAAGCGTTGGAGAAATCCTGAAGTGGAAAAAAATATATTTTGAGTGGTTTCGTGTTGCCATCTTCAGCTCTCTCAGGACTGGAAAAAAAAGACGTCTTGGGGTGGGTTTTAATAAGCAAACAAAAATAAATCAGAGTGAGTGCTCCCGCTTGCGTGTGCGTTTCTGTCATGCACTGACTACTGGCCATGCTGCGTCACTGCTGTGCCACCATGGCCAGCAGTTTGCCATGGCTGATACAAGCCATGCTCTAGCCGCTGCTACTATACTATATTTAGGCATGCAGCAACCAGTTTAGTGTTCATGGGTCTGTGGGCCTGTTATGTCCCTGTGGGAACAACACAGCTAACCCTGAACACCCCCGCTGCACTAATCTAGTACCTAATATAGGTCCTCGGGTCTTTTAATTGAACAGAACATATACGTTCATTTCAACTTTCTATGATCTGCATCACTCTCGAGGATGGAGTGGATTATTACTTATGGATGCAGGATGTGACTTTTCCCACTTTTCTCACCTATATAGCTTATTTTGCATAGAATTAGAATTAGGGCTGGCAGATACTGCCATCATATGAAACAAGAAAATCTAAGGAATCCATTGGTATCAACCATGTCATACTAGCTTGTCGAGAAGAAGCTGAATAACGCTCCAATCTTATGCTACATTATAGCGAGAAAAAACTGTCATGGCCATTTTTAAAGGGGTCCGTTGACCTCTGACCTCCGGATATGTGAATGTAAATGGGCTCTATGGGTACCCACGAGTCTCCCCTTCACAGACATGCCCACTTTATGATAATCACATGCAGTTTGGAGCAAGTTATAGTCAAGTCAGCACACTGACACACTGACAGCTGTTGTTGCCTGTTGGGCTGCAGTTTGCCATGTTATGATTCAAGCATATTTTTTATACTTTTTATGTCATTGTTTTGTATTGTTAATTGATTTAAAATAGTAAATATATACATACATTTGCATAAAGCAGCATATTTGTCCACTCCAATGTTGATAAGAGTATTAAATACTTGACAAATTTCCCTTTAAGGTACATTTTGACCAGAAAACAAATGTGCAGTTGTGATTAATCACAATTAAATATTTTATTCGATCGACAGCCCTAACAAAAATCAATCAATCATCATCAAATATATCACCCCATTTATAAAGGCTAGATAACTTAAAGTGAAATTGCAGCTAACATCAAAAGACCCACAGTATCAAAAGGCCTCAGGAAAGACACTGTCGGTTCAAAAATAGCACCACTGTGGCTTGTTCTAGTGTGACGTAGGCTACACACCACAGTAGTCATAATGTGAGGGGGTGGAGGGTTCTATGCAAGGACAAAGGATTTACCACCATCTACACTCGCAGCCAGGGTGAGCATACACACTGGAGATTGGCCCTAACCGGTGTGGGGGGGGTTGGGTTGGGTTGGGGGTGGGAGCACATCAGCTCCGAGGCACTCTGCTTGGCACGAGCCTGGTAACGCTGCAGCGAAGTTGGTGACGGGTCAGAGACCCTCTGACCTCCCTGTCTTACCCACAGGGGCAGCACTGCAGCTGGGTAGCAGTGCTGACCCTAACTCACTGCCCCACCTCCCCCCAACACAGTATGTGATAGACCTTTTCTACAGCAGACATTTTGTCATGTCGTTATAACAAATGCACAGATGAAATTGATGACATTAATGATGGCTCAGTACCATTAAGTGTCCCCAGTAAGCTTTCCAGTGAGCCAGCATGCACGATACCCAACACGATAATGTGCAAGGTGTTAAGTACGTCTTTATTGATTTCCGTGTGTCATTTGAACGCCATGTATCCTGTACTGACTGCAATGTAAACACATCCGTGTAGAAATGCTACGGTAAGAGTTAGTGACGTAGTATAAGATGCAAGAAAGACCACTTATGGTGAGCGGGGGTGGAGCCCGACAAACACCGGACTTTTAACCAGGAGTCACGTGTCACGTTTGTCGTTTGTCATTTTCATTTTTATTTATCATTGTTGTAGGTCTAATGTGCGATGGTATGACGGAGTATTAGGGCCACATTGAGGAAAAAAAATTAATCTGAGATTTCAAGAATAAAGTCATAATATTATAAAGTAGTCATTTTACGTGTTTTCTTTTTTTCTCGTTAAGTTATGACTTTATTCTCGTAATGTTACAACTTTTTTCTCGTAATATTCTGACTTTATTCTGTAAATCTCAGATGTTTTTTCCCTCAATGTGGCCCTAATACTCCGTAGTACATTTGCACTTGGGCCCTCACTGCATTAGACTTATATACTATATTCTTAGCCTATAAGCTGTGTTACCTTCATCACAATGCTCAAATGTGTTGCGGCTCCAGGCAGATTTTTATTTATTTTTTTGCCTAAAATGGCTCTTTAGATAGTAAAGGTTGCTGACCCCTGAACTAGGTGAATGCAGCCATCATTAATGCTATTGAATACACCTGTGCTTTTCCTACGACATGTCAGTGTCTGCTGTTAAAAAACGTCTATGTGCCTCCATGATGGGAAGAAGTGAAAGACAAAAACAAGGAACACAAGTCAGACAGACAGACAGACAGACAGACAGACAGACAGACAGACAGACAGAGAATGACGTGAAAACAGAGACAGTTGCACCTTGTTTCGGGTTTCTGTCTGTCTTGTGATGCTGCCATTGCTTCCTGTTTCCTGTCGCATTACAGCAGTTCTTCTAGAAATCTTTAGCTGTTGCATAATAGTAATAGTGTCTTTGTATGTGTGCTCATGTGGGCTCACATACTAGTTCAATCTGTGTAAACCTGTGAGGCTTGTTTGCACTACATGTTATCACATAAAAAAGTGATCATGAGTTTGCCCCTCCTCTCCCTTCTGCAAATACACTACAGCTCTGTGGCCTTTATCTACTTTTCCTCTTTTTCCTCTCGCTACTGTAGTCCATGTCTTCATGTTAAAGTTTAGAAATACAGATTTTATTTTTTTATATGAGCTATATCCCATGTAGCAGTGAGCCCATACACTGCCCCTCTGTTTGGGAACATAAAAAGCTCCGTGTGGGAGCTCCGTAACCTCGCTCAACTCCAAAACTAACGTCAAAACAGAATACACTATGTGTTTGTCAAGATCACCAGGTTAAAGCTGCAGTAGGCAGTATATTTTTGGCATTATAGGGGAAAAATTCCATAATAACCTTTCAGCATATTGTAATTCAAGTGTTCTGAGAGAAAACTAGACTTCTGCTCCTCCTCATGGCTCTGTTTTCAGGCTTTAGAACATCTAGCCCGTGACAAGAGACTTTGACAAATCACAGGTCATTTCAGAGAGAGAGAGCGTTCCTATTGGCTTCCGGCTGGTGGGCGGTGCTTGGTATTTTCTCAACAGATCTCAACATGGCTGCCGGGTCACAAATGTTCTCATTTTACAGCTAAACAGTACACTACAAGATAGAGATGTTAATAATTAACCGTTTAACCGACATTAAGAATTTTAACCGATTAACGCTTTCGGTTAAAACGGTTAAAATAAATATTACTAATTAATTAAAAAGCTGAGCGGCTCAGAGGAGCGGCTTGTCACTTAAAGGAGAAAAGCTGGTCCACCTTAACAGCCCACCTGAAGAGAGTCTGAGCCGGAGTTGCAAGATACAGGAAGTCGTCTCCCGTCTTGAGCTGAGGAGTTGTAGCATTTATTCACCGACAAATAAACTGTACACACACTACTACAGCTTTGATCGGAGTTCACGAGTGATTGACAGCCGGCTCTCATAGATGGCAGATGGACGGCAGATTCCAGATCAGTTCTGTTTGGTTGTTTTCAGCACCGGAGGACACCGGAGGACACAGAGGAACATGACTTTTTTCAGATTACCTGTCTTATCAGCACTACTGTCAGGATATAGCGATTGTTTTATAAAAATATCTTTTTAAAATCATATTTTGCTCCAATTCTACCCCCTGTAGCTTTAAGCTGAGTACTCAGGTCTCGAGCTGTCTCGTGAAAATACCCTTTTAAAGTATAATCATTTATTTTAATTTCATGAAATCACTCCTTTAGTGATATTCTGTGATTCTGCCTTAACCTAGATCCTCTTGGGTTAATGTTTGATGACTGCAAGTCACAAGTGTCAGAGGTCAACTCATTTCTGAGTCTGAATTCTGTGAGAGGGAGCCATGTTCTCTGGTCAACTACAATTTTTTTTTCCCACAGCTATGCCCCCCTCCCCCAGGCACACTGAACCAGTGAGAGTCCCTAGAACTATCCCAAGGCTCACAGTCCCACATAGCCACGACCAGGTTTGATGTAATCTCTTATTTGTCCCCACAAAATTAGACAACGTGTACTGGAAAAATTGGTCACCTGGGTTTACAGGACTGAGGTTAAAGTGCTGAGGTATGGATGAGTGCCGGGGTGGTTTTAACCATTACATTGCTCTGTTAGCACTTTCTTGTAGCACCCTTGTCAGAACACATTAGTGGTGGGTTTGGCCCCAGAGGTCACCTCAGGCGAAGTCCACTGTCATCCAGATGCACAGTGTTACGTGTGTGTGTCTATTTGAGGAGGGGGGAGTTGGGGACTGAAGGAGATTACACACATGCTGCTGACATGAAGAAGTCTTCATGCGCCTCCACTTTTTTTAACTTTTTTTTTTCCAGGCCTCTGGCAGTGTATGTATGTGTGTGTGTCTGTGTGTGTGTGTGTGTGTGTGTGTGTGCGTGCGCGCGCAACATGTTTCCCTCAGCAGTGTTATGTCAGCTCCTACAGCTGCAGCAATTCTGCCTTTCATAATGCCGTTCCATGTATTTGAAATGTGATAAATACACATAATGTCAGCATCTTTTGTAAAATCACATCATTAATGGCATACACAAACACCACAACAGTGGGCCATATTAGAATGACAATAAGCTCAACATATTACAGCTAGTATAGAGGAGCTCTGGCGATATGAGTTTCCATGACAATATGAGACAAATAAGAGAGCTCCATAAAGGCTAAAATAATCTGTGCCCAAATTGTAGGTGCATCAGAAAAAGGCAAGATTATTTAATATGGAGAAGATGGTCCCAAAAATAATGAAGATCATTAATCCAAACACAGGCAAACTGCAGTAACAGAGGAACATTACTGATGTAGCACAATAGTGGATTCAAACATCTTCCTTAACTGAGACCAATCGATGCCTTTGCATTTAGACTTTCATGTACAAGAAAAAAAACAGATGTACATATGTATCCATGTAAGATACAGTAGGCACCCAAACACTAATTGACTGTACCATGTCCCCACCGTTATGAAGCTTCTTGAGTTGACCTGATTGAACTTTTGGCTTTCTTGTTTCAAATCAGGACTACACCTGAAAAACACAAACTCACTTTATATAGTTCCTATGGCTAATGTGCAGCAAACAGTAGCTTGCAGTACACATTCAGCACACACGAAACAACATTAATAGTCATTTTGAGTCAGGTCAAAGAGTATAGAAGCAAAGAGGCGAAACTCAGGTGCTTTTTTTTTTACAAAAGATGGTGCTGCTGCGGTAGCGCTTTCGCCATTTTGGACTGAAAGCACCAATGAGTCCGTGGCCATGGATGTATAAAGAGACTTCTGTAAATCAGAGGAACTTTTTTTTCAAAGTAAATCAACTTCCCAGTAGGAACACTTAAATAGCCCTCATTTAAACCGTTGTGTCCTAAAAGTTGTAAAATGAACTAATAGCTTAATCCAGAGTTATTTTCCACGGCATAATGAACCTGCATCAGACCCACGGGACTGCACCGCCTTGCTCGCTCATATGACATATCCGGCTCTGACAGCTTCCTGCTGGCTGAATGCGGCTGTAATAATGGATATATTGGCTGTAATTCATCACTTTTATTATCTTCTAATACACCCATGGGCTGTATGCTGTCAGCCTGTACCGTGGTGGATGTATTAACGACTCTGTTCCCAAACAACCGGCTATCGGCCAGTAGCTAGTAGCATGACATCAACAGGATTTTTCTTGCTGAGAGTTAGATGAGAGGATTGATACCACTGTCATGTCTGTACAGTAAATATGAAGCTTCAGTCACGGAACGGTTAGCATAGCTTAGCTTAGCATAGAAACTGGAAAAGGAGGGGCGGACACAACTAGCCTGGCTCTGCCCAACGATAAAATATACCTTCCAGCACCGCTAAAGCTCACTAATGAACATGTCATATGGGAAGTCGTGTATACGATTAGGTTTGGTGTTCAAGTGGTTAAGTCGCGAGAACACCGCTGCTAGGCAACAGCTAATAGATAAGAAGCACATTGGCTAATATTAATGTTACTGTCGCCATCTAGAAGCCACCGAGGCTAACAATTTAGCAAGCTAGCGAGTGGGTAACGTAATGCAGGAAATGCAAAGGCATAATGACAGAGGAAAAAGATGAGGCTGTTGGGAATATCAACATTTTCCTCAGATATTATAAAATTAGGAAGAAAAACTGTCTATACATTGTCTAAAATTAAAATATATACTAATACTAATACTAATAATGGAATTCCATGGCTACCACCATTTCTGAAAACGTCACAACTCGCAAACTCTGAGCTTTCAGAAAATGTCCACTACTGAGGTTATGATTACCATCAGAGTGTGGCGTTCATATGGAGTCCTGTTGTGAACACGGTAAACACGACCTATTTGAAGGCAGCAATTGTCTTCACATAGTACGCTAAGCTAACTGGCTTTTGGCTGTAGCTTCATATTTATTGCGCAGATTTTGAGAGCGGTATCAATCCAACTCTTTGCAAGAGGGCGAATCAGCGTATTTAATAAACTGTCAAACTATTCTTTAAATGTAAAACATACCGTATCTAGTGACGATTTAAGTCTACAGCTCTGGGTTTAATAAGGAAAAGGAAAATGGCCTGTACCCAGGTTTGCCTCACGACTGAACTTTTTGAACTGTCTCTAATCATTTGCACATTTGTTATATGCATCATATATCACCAAGTCAGGTTCTTATTGTAGCTCATGGGTAAAATGATACTTGTTGTTATTCTCACCTCTTCATCAAAGCTGAAGGGTGGCCTCTCTCTTAAACTGGGCTGTGTTTACTCTGGCCTGGTTTCTTCTCTCTTTATGAGCTCTGACAGGAGCTACAGACGAGGAGATATGATCACACACCGGTAGCTGAAACCACTGTGTGTGTTTGTGTAATAGCATTAGGGACAGTTGCTGCTTTGAAGGGTATAAAGAAGTAGGGCTGTCGCGGTGAAGGAATTTCCCCTGCGGTGATAATGATTGGCTCGACGGCACAATGTGCAATATTATTACTTTTGCTTTTTTTGCAAATTACTTCATTTATCCTGATTTTAGTGTTATATAAATCAGCTTTATTGTTAGATTATTATTACGCATATTGTTGCTTTTCAAATGAAAAGATGACATTTTTAAACTGAATTAATACTTGTTTATTGTTTAATGCAGAAAACAGAAGGGCAATGATGCGCAGCATTTTTTTTTTATTCAGTTGGAAGCAGATCTATCCAGGGTGAATAGGATAAGCGGTTACAGATAATGGATGGATGGATGGATGTTGTTGTTCAGCGCTGTAGGATGTGACCGTTAGTCTTTGTCGTATTTGTCCCGCCTATCCTCCATTGTGATTGGACGGGTGGGTAAACAGTGACAGTGATGAGTGCAGTGTTTTACCTGAAGATGAACATGTTTCAACTCTCGCCGGCGAGAAAAAGACACACCAAATGTGCAGCACTCGGTGCAGAATAGATGCTCAGCGCCTTGTCATGCTGCTGCCGTTTGTAGCATAGCGTAAATACGTGGCGCTCACATTGCAGAGACTACAAAAAAGAAAAAACATGAACATAGCAGTTGTTGCGGTTGTTGCCATCCCCTGCAGTTGGCTTGTCAATAGTATTGCAATATTGTGGGTATTGTGACAGCCCTATAAAGAAGTGAATGAGTGTGTGCATGTGACAGAGAGAGAGAGAGAGAGAGCGCTGTAGGACCGATGGTAATCTCTCAGACTGTGTGTGTAGTGTGTTTCTTCTGTGTCATTTTCAATCAGCATCTCATAGACTGTAAGGAAGGATGAGGCCACACGGGTTCAATATTATCATTTTTACATTATTATACGGTACAATATCTCAACTGTGCCGTACTTGATGTTCTGAAAGCCAGGGGTCAAATCATGTCCACTCAAAAACCAGCATAACCGACTTTATTACAAAGTGTGCGTGCAGAAACCTCGTATCCAACCCTTAAATCATGAGGAATCCCAGACAGCAGCTTGAATGTCAGTTACTATCCTAACATAAGTCTGTTAAATTGACTCCGAGCTGCTTGCCCGATGCTTTTGTTTGCCAAGTCATGTCTGCCTGTAGCTCGACAAATCAACTCATAAGTGTTTGTCTTTGCAAAATAAGCTTGACCCCACAGCATGGCAGCTCGTGTGTCGGGGTGGGGGGGGGAGAGCGGAGGGGTGGAGGGCGGGTTGGGTTTTGGGAATCAAGCTGAGCAGGAACACAGAACAGCTGCTTGTTGGAATAACAGAGTGGCTGAAATGACTGCACCACATGGGTCATATTACCCACCCGGGCTTTTAATAGGCTAGCTTGAAAAGATTAGTATGGCGTACAGTAGCCTGATCACATATCACAGATGAAAGCGTTTTGAAAGGTGTGTTGACAGAGGAACATATCGATGTAGTGTGTTCTCTGTAAAGGTGCATTGTAAGCGGAGAGGCTTTCAGCTGAAATACTTTTCCAGACATGTTCTCCCCAAAATGATTTTTTCCCCCCGTCTAGTTAGGAGTATGTGCTGTACTTTGATATCGATAGTTCATTGATGAAATCCTCTGGGTTTCAGCTCTCCGTCGGAATCTCCATCAGACTGGCTTGTCACAGCGATTAAGTCATGCTCCCGCTCCGCTGGAGCTCGATTCTACATATGGCTACTGAGGTTTTTGGAAAAATATTTGTCAAAGTAATTTATATTTTAGCCTGGCTGCGGTGGCGAGGATTGTGAAGTAGAATTATTGCTCTTGGCAGTTTGCAGGGAGATGGAAAACCAACCGTCGTTATTGGTTTTATAGGAGAATTAAAGATATTTTAATGAGATATTTTATTCATAACTTATATTTAGATCTAATTCTCAAACTATAAGTTCTGCATATTTGTTCTCCGCAGCTCTCCCATGTGCTCTCGATGGCTCTGCGAGACTTTATCCGTTCTCTCCTTTTGGGGAAAATTGAAATTAAAGACACAGCCAGTTGTTAAGCACACACTTCGCTCTCACCAATTTCCTGTCGTGATTAAGCAGTAATGTACTTTGTAAATACCCCAAACCCACAGGCATCTCCATATAATCCCACTTTAAATTGTTAAAGTAAATCATAAGTTCCTGTAAGAGTGCTGCATGTCTACATACAGTATTTCTCTGTACTCTTATTGTACTTCTCTACCTTTGCCACCTGTCTACTACTATTCCATTAGTGTTGCGTCCCGTGTGTGTGTGTGTGTGTGTGTGTGTGTGATGAATAGTCCTCTGACTGGTGCGTTACCACCTGCCAAATGGCAAACAAATCCCTTTTCCTTTTATTTGGTGGACCTGTAGACGGGACGCAGAGACTGACTTGGTGAAATATTATTATCATCTTTATTATTATTATTAACACAGTGTGTTTCCATGTAACGTATTAGCGGATGCCTCTCTCATTCAGCAGCCTTGTTATGTCTGTATAACGTTACACTACGTTGTCTCTCAGCCCATCATCTACCGCTTTTTTCCTTCTCACCGCGAACGGTCAGCATCTCCCGCACCTCGATGTCTCGCCACACATCCACACCTGTATCTCTCTCCTCTCAGAAGGGGGAAAAAGGCGGGGTCTAGTGTCATCAACGTGTCATCAACTCGTCATCAATGCGTCATCAGTCACAATGCACATGTGTTCTACCCTGTGGTCTTGATGCTCAGGCTGATTGGAATCCTCAAAAAAATTCCTGAATCTGGATCATGATCCGGATCGCCACCAAAATCAAATGGATTGTTCATTGTGCCACACCCCACCCCTCCAAAAGATTTCATTCAAATCCATGGTGGACTTTTGGAGTAATCCTGCTGACAGACCGACAGACAGACAGACAGACAGACAAACAAACCAACGCCGGTGAAAACAAACAAATAATAAGAGCAACATTTTCCAATATTATAGCGACGTTGAAAATGAAAACATTTTGAGACTAGAAAGGTGCCATCAGGAGAATTCTCTACTGCTCTGGTGCTCTAGAGATCTCTGCCAGGTGTGTGTCCCTCTCTCCTCCCAAACATAGAAGAGTAGAATCTCACTCAATTGTCCCCTTCCAGCTCCCTTACAGTCGAGATGACAGCGAAGATAACAAAAACTTTATTCATCTTGTTTCGTGCCTAACTTTAAGTGGATCGAAAAATATCAGAGATGGAATTAAGCTGCAGATGCTTCGGTTCAAAATGAGACTAAACTTTCCTACGGAGATGTGGCCTGCAGCAGACTGGGGAGGGCTTGTTATTAGTCTAGCCGATTGCCAGAAATACCTTTTTGCTACTGAAGTAGTTGTTGATCATTTGCAGCCCCTACCGGCCGGTTAAGAGGAGAGAGGAGTCATTTTTCAAAAAAATGTAAATCATTGCATGAGAGGTACTTGAACATACAGTCATAAATGAGCATAAAAATATAATATAATATATATTATACAGGACAGGAAAGGTTTAGGATAAAAATGTATTTTTTACACTTACCTTAATGCTTATAAGCCATGGACACTTACTTATCTCCACTGCTTATTACAACAAAAAAAAGCCATGTACTAACGTTAAAACCAACCGAACTTTATTTTGAATATTACTAGGGCTGCAACAACTAATCAATTATGAAAAAAATTGTTGGCAACAAATTTGGTCATCTGTTAGTTGTGTCTATGTTATGATGCACGACATGCGCTGTGGCAACATCATATATATATATATGTATGTATATATATATATATGTATATATGTATATATATGTATATATATGTATATATATATGTATATATGTATATATACATATATATACATATATATAATAAACAGACTATTAAGGATAATAAAAATGAGAGAATTAGTAGCCTGAATATATATGTTACATTTCCCTTTTATTCTCAGTGCATTAATATTAATAAACGATTAATCAAAGTAATAATCGGCAGATTAATTGATTACCAAAATAGTTGTTAGTTGAAACCCTGCTAGAGATGCCGCGTTTTTCAAAGATAACAACTAATCTGCGTCAGACTGAAAAATTTTGGACATATGAAATAAACTCAATATGAAGTAAACTTGTGTTTGGTGGATTATTTCTCTGTTGTTCCAATGCTAATTGTCATTGTATTTTACATGGTTGGAAATCCTGTTTATTTACCTTCACAATGATGTCCAACTTGTAAGGATCATGCATTTGTGGGATGAGCAGCACAGCTGATTATGTGGGTAGCGCCCAAGTAAAATTTGCCAAAATGCTCTGCCGATGGTAAACAGTGTATTCTCCTGTTGGTGTTGACTCTTGTTTTGAGTTGTTTGGTGGATTGGATGATTGAACTCTCTTTCAGTAACAAGGAACAAACAAGACATATTGGTTATTTTACACTTTATTCATTTAATACACCGTCAGGAAGCCTCAGTAGCGGTGGAAGATCCATACGCAGCCACAACAGCCTGGCACCTCCTCCTCATGCTGGTCACCAACCTGGTCACATGTTGCTGTGGGATGGCATTCCATTCCTCAACCAGGATGCAACTTGGTTTTGCGGAACACCAGCTTCAACTTGCCCTATTGCACGGGCCTTATCCAGATTAGACAAACGTGGCATGGCGATGCTTGGAGCAGTCACCAAATGATCTCTTTAGTAGGGCGCAGCACCCAACAGGCCCCATGCACATCAGGCACCTGATTGGCAGCACCTGGAGCTCAAAACAAGAGTCAATACCAACAGGAGAATACACTGTTTACCATTGGCAGAGAATTTTGGCAAATTTGACTTGGGCACTACCCACATAATCAGCTGTGCTGCTCATCCCACAAATGCAAGATCCTTA
>CAKAOI010044868.1:121093-136990 GCA_916701655.1 Sebastiscus albofasciatus | reverse complement strand
TTCCTGTCCCAGTGGAACCGCCTCAAGAGAAATGCAATCGACATCGCGTGGAGGACGTTTTGGTGTGCCCGAGCCGGGACAGGCAGTTAAAGCAGGAGATTGCGAGCCCCCTGATAGGGGTCACCCAGCGTCTATCATGGGACACTGCGGGATAATGAAGGGCAGGAGAGGTGAGGCGTGGACAAGAGGGACGTAACGGCACAGTTGCATGTGTTGCATGATTGCATATGTGCAAAACACGTGTGTTCATCAAACACCTGAATGCAGGAGGAGATGAAGGAGGATGGAGGTTGAAGGAAGGTGGCACTGAACTTGGGAGATATAATTAGCTTCTGCTCGGGGTAATCCTCGCGTATACTTTATTTTCTGAGCGCTAGAAACTCCGGCTCTCTGAGGTCAGCGCTCTTGGAAGTGATCCTGGTAAAATTTCAAATCACAACACAGACTTCTGTTTCAGACATTCCCTGAATGACTCAACTCCTTGACACGCTACAGTTGAATCGGTAAGCTCTCCCACACACACACACACACACACAGCTCTCCATTCGACACTATTGTATCTGCTCTGCAGCGTTCAGGTCCCCCCCCACACACACACATTTAATTCCCACTGCAGTCCTGTCAAACCTTTCTGAAGACAAACAAATACTGTGTGGAGGTGAGTGAACTGTACACGTGTCCGTTCCCTCTCATCTGCTTTGTATTCGGTCCGGATTACTGCAGCATGCTATGTGCATTTGTCCTTGCGACGCAGCCCCCACCTCCTCCTCTTTCTCAGCAGATCCTCCCTTTTTCCTACCTTCCTCACCCCTTTCTCCATCCTCGTATTGTTCGAGACACATAAAGCAAGTTTGGCGAAGCTGTCCCTGTTCTACCAGCTGTGATGACCGACTGCCTTCATGCCTCCTCTTCCTCCTCCTCCTCTTTTTCTAACCCCCTTCCATCCTTTCTCCCTCTGTCTTTGTGCCCCTGTGCTTCAGTAACTCTCTACCTCATAGCTCCATCCTAAAACTGAAAATGAAATGGGACATGCACAAAGGACTTTTTGGTAAACAAGAGCTCTACACGTATTAAACTGTCAACCTGTCTATGTCGAGCTGCTCACAGAGTTAAACAAACGAATATAAAGTTGCTTGAATTTGAGAGAATGATCTCAACAAAACCTCCGCACGACATTCTGATACATTTCCGTCCAAATCCACCCCTGAATCAGATGCTTCTCTAGATGTCACGTTTCTATTTAAAGTAGTAGTCATTCGTTCTGTGCCTCCACTCCGCTGCCACTTGGACAGGAGGGACAATCACGAGGGAGCAGATGGTCACACAGGAATTGTCCCGGTGACGCCCTCCAATGTCATTTTCCAAGGGAATGAGCAGCGATACTGTTTAAGTGCCACGGGGTGACCACACGTGACCAACCATACACTCAATGCTTAATCAACAACATTCATTAAATTGAGGTTCTTCATTAAGAGGGTTTTCTTTGTGTTGTGTGATAGTGAACTGCATATTTTTTTAAGGTTTTGAAGTGTTTGTCGGACCAAACAAGCAAATTGATGACACCATCTTGGGATTTAAGAATTGTGATGGCCATTTTTCACAATTTTCAGTAATACTTCATTTTACAGGTCCACAAATTTCATGTTAATTAGG
This sequence comes from Sebastiscus albofasciatus, assembly GCA_916701655.1. Classification (NCBI taxonomy): domain Eukaryota; kingdom Metazoa; phylum Chordata; class Actinopteri; order Perciformes; family Sebastidae; genus Sebastiscus; species Sebastiscus albofasciatus. Next base: position 135,337 of record CAKAOI010044868.1, on the reverse strand, counting down.
TGATAATTAGCAAGTAACCTATCTGAAATGTATATATATATTTCAAAAGCTCCCTGAATCATTACATTAGCTATCAGGTTACATTTGTGTTGTAATCATTGTGCCTGATCAGAAGTGTCTTCTAATAGTTTGGGTTTTCCACCACTGATAAAGAGCAGCGCATAGCCGCTTCTCAATTTAACGAATTTTTTTTAACGAATATATGCCATTTTAGAATGTAATTATTAAATAATGTTTATAATAGAGTAATTTTCGATGCATTTTTAGGTAAATATTTGGGGATAATTTGACAGTAATTCCAAAGAAATTTCAAATAGGTTCCTTGCTATTTATCACCTATTTACCATGACATTTGTGGACCTGTAAAATGAAGTGTTTCCCAATTTTCTTACATTTGTGTATGAATTTATTAATCTAGAAAATAATCCACAGATTAATTGTCAATAAGAAATAATCGTTGGCTGCAGCCCTTGTAAAGATGAGGCTGGACATGCTCGTAAACTTTTTTTTTTAAATCACGAAATGCTCCGCCGCGATTATTCTATGACACAATTTAATTGCACGATTAGTGCTGAAACAATTAGTCCATTAACAGAAAATAAATCAAGAATGTTGATAGTTCACTAATCATTTAAATCAAAAGTACCAATTATTTGCTGGTTCTAACTTCTCAAATGTGTGCGTGAATCTGCTGTTATTTCAAATGGAAAATCATTATGAATGTTGATTGAATAAAACAAGCTGTTTGGTTTCACCTTTGGCTCTGGAAACTTGCTTTTTTGACAATTTTTTAGTTAGTTACTAAACAATGAATTGATTAATAAAAACAATCTACAGACTAGGGGTGTGTCGCAAAATACCGGTATTGACGATAACTGTGATATTTAAAAATGAAATATTGATGTCATGTTAATAATACACATATGATAACATTGTGTAAATAATCCAGCGCCTCTTAAATCATTTTATATATACAGTTATGGTTACAGGCTCTCTCTCCAGTATTTTCAGTGTAATTAATTTGCCAAAAAAAGAGAAAAAATGCACAATAAACAAAGTTAAAGATGAATTTGACTGATAGCTTTATTATTATTTTTAATTTTTCTATAGATATTGTGAATTCTTTTGGCCACAACAATCGTGTCGTGAAAATCTGACATTGTGACAGCCCTACTCCAGACGGATCAATAATGAAAATATTCATTCGTTTTCAGCAGAAAATGATGACATATTGGAAAACTTGTTTGTAATAAACCTGTCAGCTAATCAGCATTCAGTTTGTTGGTCTACGTCTTTGTTAAAGGCATTTATTTGGGACATAGGCATGTGTGAGAGTGACCTGCGGGGTAACATGGGGAGGCGTGTCAACATGGGGTGATTTATCTGCGTGCTGTAAGGGAACGCTCAGCTGAGTGGTTTATGGGCAGCTACACTTACAGAGTATGGGCCAGTGTGTAAAGGTGAACGCACTGGGGGTGATTTATGTTCAGCCAGGTGTTCAAGGGGGTCAAGTGTAAGATGCATGTTGTAATGGAAGTGGAGGAATTTGTTTTAATACCACATTAAGTCTCTCTTTAGTTACAGTATGTGCTGGATATTGCTCATGAATAATTGACTACATCTTGATGCAGCGAAAGGACTTTTGATTCAGCACGCAATTAAGACTAGTTTTTCTCTGCGAGTATGAGCACACTGTGTACTTGTTTGTTTATATATACATGTGCTTGTGCGCGTGGCGGCCTGTGCGACTATAGTACACAATACGCTGCTCTCTCATGTGATTTGACAAGATTTGCCCCATTTAGAGAATTCAGACTCCCACCACTGTAATCGGCTCTGGCACCGCGTGAGCTCTCCACCATGCCAGTGTCCCGAATCATTTCGATTCCAGAGCGTAAGAGCAAAATGTCCAGGGTTTTGCCACGAGGTCCATCTAATTGACTGTCAGTACAGTGGTCTGGAGCGCTGATTCAGCACTTAACCAGCATGGCTAAATGGACCGAGGCAGAGGAAGGGGGAGGAAGATGGCTGAGAAGGACAGAAAGAGAAGTATTTTGGAGTGATGGGAAAAGCCATTTTTGCAACATAATCACACAACATGTTAAATGCTTCTGTCTGGGATGTAATGTGATACTTAAAGCAATAGGTTGGCGTTTCGGAAAATATGCTTTCTTGCCAAGAGTTAGATGAGAAGATCAATACCACTTTTCATGTCTGTAGCTGTACAGTAAATATGAAGCTGGAGCCAGTTAGTTAGCTCAGCTGGAAACAGCTAGCTTAGCTCTGTCTAAAGGTAACAAAATACGTCTACTAGCATCTTTAAAGCTCACTAATCGAAACTTTATATCTATTTATCTAATCTGTATAAAAAAACTAAAAAATTACAATTTGCGGTGGGTTATGTACCGAACTGTTTCTTGCCTCTGAGCTGTTGCCAGGCAACCAGAAGACTCCAGGAAGTTACTGGTCCCGGCCAAGAAATAGTCGGGCACATTAAAATGGAAAATTCACTTCACTTTTTCTACTGAACCAGGCTAGCTGTTTCCTACTGTTTCCAGGCTTTGTGCTAAGCTATGCTAACTGCAGCTGTAGCTACATATTTACTATACAGATGTAAAAGTGGTATCAATCCTCTCATCTAACTCTCAGCAAGAAAGTGAATATGCGTATTTCACAAAATGTTGAACTGTCTATTTAACAGTAATACTAGTGATTACTGGTGGTGGATAAATCTGAACAGAGGGACAGCTTCTCAAGTTCAACTCTTTGTTGATTTTTTGATCCACTGTGGACTTAAACCGAACCGTGACAGCGAGCCATAACCACCCTGAAGAAATAAAATGTATTCACAATAAATAAATGTAGTATTCAGTGTTTCCTCTATGCATTCAACAGCGCCGCTGCTAAAGGATTAGCGCCGCTACTATATAAACTAGGGCTGCCCCTTCTTAATCGATTATTCAACTAATCGGTCGTTTTCTTTCTTTAGTCGATTAGTCATTTTTTAATGCTTTTTCATGCTGAATGACTTATTTCCAAGAAACTTCTGAGTATGTCTCTGGTAAACACTGGTTTAAAGTGGTGCATTGTGTGATTCTTTGAGGAGAATCTGTTGATTAAATCAATTAATTGACTATAGTTGACAAAATGGTACGAGTGTTAGTCGACTAAGAATTTCTTTGTTCGATGACAGTCCAAATATAAACATCTCCCTAAACACAATGAACTCGCTATCTCTACTTTAAGCAGCCAGAGTCGGGGATGAGTGAGGATTATAAATTGAACACCCCCAGACATTGCCACTGTTTCGCCATCTGTTATTGGTTGTTGGTCATTCGAAGGCTCCGCTCTCTTGCTACCTCTCTACCTACCTGTTATCACAAAGGTCAGCAAAGACGTAGACGACGCGGAACATGACGCATATTGGGGAACGTCAGTAGCAAATATCAGATCAAATTCTCAGTTTATAAATGATTGCAACATTAGGCCAATGCCTTGGTGGTTTGGGTTTTTACTGGGCTATGTTTCTATGTTTTCTGTTATGATTTGATTAGCTAAACTAAACTTATTGGTAATGTGGCAACAGCTAATAGTGTTTTCTACCTCAACAATTACCTAACATCAATACATCAATAACCTCCACCATTTCCTCCACATGTCCATAAACATCTAACAGAAATATTAACGGACCTACACAGCAGCCATGTTTTCTAAAATGTGATCCCTGTAAATTTCTGTACACTTGTTAATCAAATCATGTATTTTTGACATTTCAGATGAGTTTGGTAAACTACTTGGTAAAGAAAAGAAAGGCTGATGATGGTCATGATGACGCTGAGGTTAGTTGGATACAATTAAGGAGGGCAGGCGTGGATTTTGTCTCCTGAATGTGAAATGTGAAAATGTCTAGCAGGAGTTATTTGATTTCATTCTTATAGGTTGCTTAATCAAGTACTTATCGTCATATATTCCATTATTAGACAGGATGACAGGTAGTACAGGCGAGACAGGAAAGTATGGAAAGAGAAGAGAGAGAGGAAAGGGACAGAGGAGGAGGAGAAGCAAGAAGTCTTGAAGCATTTTATTAAACGGAAATTGACAATCTACAACTGTGTAAAAGCCCTTCTTGTGTCAGCGGACGCGCTAAATATCTTCCGGTGGTGCAAAATAATAATCATGCACATTAACACTGCTGTTGAAAAAAATCCCAGGGGAAACACTGGTATTGTAGTAATACTACTAAAACGTCCAAATAACAAACACTACAGTTTTTCTGTTTATACCCCTTTAGAGTGCTTCTCACTAATTTAACAAAGAGATCATGTCTCTGCCCTTGTTATGAGACATCAAGCATCTATCCAGCAAAGTATCGCCACAGACAGTGCTCAAGTTACAAGGCAGCAAACGGAGGGACTGTGACTTCCCAGGATGCAAAGACAACATGAGAAGGCCTGCGGTACAAAACATTGTCAGGGAAAATTGAAACAGAACACGATACATTTACCAATTGCAGGCTCAGGAGAGGCAGGTTGACTAATTATCACGCCCCTGCCAGCAGCTACTACCGCTTGAGGAAAACAGTTTACCTTAATAAACCTGGTGAGCACTTAAGAATACCTCCCTCCATCCTTCCGGTCCTCTCACCAGTCTCGTCCTCTCACCAGTAATGGAGGAACAGATTTGCCACCAGTGAATGAAATTAAGGCCTCCTTTCCCTCTCTTTGCTATTTTCAGACACAGCCCACAGGGAGAGGCACAAGAATGGAAGTGGGAAATAGGCCTTTCAGCGGGGTCGGAGTTTGAATGGAAACAACGTGGAAGCACGAATACCAAACCCCACTGCTGAAAGTAAAAGTTTAATTCAACGCACTTAAGACCTTTCAGTTCACAAAAGAGCAGCATCATCTCTATTTCACATCATCTTGAACACTGGGACACCGCTGAGGGACACCAAAAGCTTTGGATGTTTGTACACTAAGGAAAAGGACGTCTTTGTTGCAGTTTTAGGGTGAGGTGCACCTGTTCACCCGGTTCGACTGTTATCAGGCCTTTAAATAGGCGTTATCGGTCACTATAAGCGCCATAGATGTGGGTCATTAGGGCCCTTTTACACCTACTACGTTGTAAAAGTGAAAGTGAAACTAAAGAGCAACACATTTTAACATGTAAAACTAAATGAATCGTCACATTTTGAACACAAATAAAAAGGCTTCTTTAGGTTTAGGCAACAAAACTACAACTTCTTTAGGTTTAAAAGGCCTGAGGCCAGTACAGAACTATGCATCATTAATATTAAAGTCTCGCTGCACCACCCCTTTTTATAACTCTTGGCCCCCCTCCAATTTGGGATTTTCACACTGTCTATACTACAGCACCTGACTTCCGCTTCTGCTCCTGTCATAATTACTACGCTAGAGGTCGCTGTCGTCTTCTTTTACACCTTCTTTCGGTAATCTACCATGTGGATAGAAGATAAAACCTACTAGTGGGTGTTGTAGGCCCCTATTGACCCACATCTATGGTGCTTATAGCGACAGCTAACCTGTTTTAAGATACAGGTAATGATAGTGGCAGCTGTGATGTTAACTCTCCCTGGAGCATAATGGGTTAACACAACAAATAACAGAAGAATAAGGCAAGGTAGAGTCCAGGGTTTGCTGAATTCACAGTCACCTTCACCGCACTTATCATTAAGCTCTGACCAGAGTCGGGAGGTAGTGTACGTGGAACCACGTGGCTCTGGGGCAAACAAAACTAGTGCAAAAAGATCTTACAAGACTATTCAAAATTAGAAGTGACCTAGTATGAATGTGTCTGGTTACTGGTTAAAATCAAAAGAGTACAGCATGCTTTATTGAAAACGATGCAGGTGTTTTAACTAGCTAGTTGGAGAAGTAAAAACTTTTGTCTTTCCAAACCCACACAGAACTCATCTTCTCTGTCACAAGGTCTTCTCCCCTAATAATGTAACGCAATGTCCCTGACAAAAATGGTAACATCACCCAAACCCTGCCCTGGGCCATCTTCTTTCCCACCCAACACCATATCTATAGATACACTGACGCCTATCAATACTGTACATCTTTTTTCTATTCTCTGTCCACCACAGAGGTTTTCTACCCGGAGACGACCTGTTCTGATGTCGTCCGGTGCTGCGGCAGGTCACATTTGTGTTTATGACAACATTGTGCGCTCCAGCACTGAACGCTGTGGAAAAAAAAGGACAGCAAACAATGAACCACAAGGCATGACCTTCAGGGAGAGGGTGGCTCTCAACCGAAAATGAACCACATACGGGCACACAAAGTCCCATTTGGAGGGGGCAGAGGGGCATCTTGTACATGCTGAGCTACAAATGGTGCTTTGTCAGGAGGATTGCTGACAAAGACAACTGTGCCCTTCTGGTGCGAAACTGGAAGTGACCAAAACACAACGAAACCTGTGGGACAGTGGGACGACATGATAGGGCACCATACAGATGGTCAGCAGTGGATTTCATACGGCAAAGTACGAGTGGTACGAGTCGGTGGTCGAGACCGGTGTTTTGTTTTTTAAGTTACGTTAGTGATGTTTGTGACATATTTTATTCCGTACTTATGTTACGTGTTTTCGTACGTATTGTACTTAGCTTACGAACTATTACTTACTATTTCAATCCCAACCATGATGTTTTTCCTAAACCTAACTTAGTGGTTTTGTTGCCCCCTGCTGTAAACTGCACCTTCATAAACACGTGTAATATTCACGCCTCGGCGAGGTAAAACGTGACACTGACACGCTATCCTCTGGTGGACAGGCAGGTCTATTACACGCTTTGCCGTGATATCGGGTTGCATATTTCTAAGAATGCGAGAAATTACACTGAATTAATGTGTGTCACATTCACTCAACTTAACCTCCTTTATCCAGACTTCTGATGTCCAAAATTGACAGCTTAATGCTCACTTAAAGCTTGTTTATCTATATGTGCGTATGTAACTTGTAACACCTGACATATTCAACAACTTTCCAATATTACTTTCAGTAACAGTACCATTTAATTTTCCCAAAATATTCCTTATCTTAAGGGCTATTTTCTATCTTCTTCATTTTAGTTTGACACCATCTGAGTGGCAAGTGATCACATCAGATTAGATTACCTTCATTAACAAAAAAACACACAAAACAATAACCACTGTTCATTGATACTGGTGGATCCTTGGATATTCAATTAGGATCATTGTCGTTCAGACAGATTAGAGTTTAAAAACGGTAAGATAGTAGATCAAAATCTGTGTCAATCAGGCGCAGATCAATAAAGAAATCATATGCAAATCGTATTGTATAACACCTCATCAGACAGAAACGTATAGGTCCATAAATTCTGTCAATGGGTTAACGGTTGTGTGACCGTCCAACAGAGTAGAATAAGCATTAGTCCTTATGAGCATTCTCAGAGAGAGAGGAAGAGAGAATGGCTTTAAAAACAGACAAAAAAAGAGAAGATAATCAATTGATTATCAATCAATAGGCATGTAGGAGGGCTGGGGTAGGAGGATTGGATGGCTCAAGCCTTCTCAGATAATCGAAGATACAAAGACAAGGGTCCCCACCCCCATCATACAACGTGTTTTTCCCTGTGGTTGTCACCTCCTCCCTGTTTATCTCAATACCCCTCTTCCTCCTCTTCGTCTCCCTCTCAGCTCCTGTTCCCTCTTTTCCCCTCCACTATCGCACCCCTTCTCCATTTCCCTCGCTCTGTCTATCCCTCTCACTCCCACTCCACCTCTTTTCTCTTCCTCCAGTGCTCCCCCTCCTCTCTCCCGTGTCTACTGCAGCAGAAAAGCCAGCACAGACACCAGCATGTGTGTGTTTGTACATGTGTGTGCTGCTGCTGCTGCTGCTGCTGCTGCTGCTGCTGCTGCTGCTACGGTAGATCCACGAGCAGAGCTTCACACACGATCATGTGCGGAGAAGGAGGTGGAAATTTGAAAGAAAAAAAAAACCTGCATGCGTGTCGAAACGCTCTGATCAAAACATTGATTGCTGATGCGTTACATCACAGCCATGCAAACAAAAACCCCTTAAATCATTAGAGTAATGTCTCCCCTCCTGTCTCCCTTTATTTCCTCCCGTCTCCTGCTTCCTTCCCTCTGTCTCTCTCTCATCTGTCTCATTGTATTTCCACATCAGCATCTCATTTTTTTCCCTCCGTCCTAGCCTCTCTCTCTCTCTCTCTCTCTCTCTCTCCATCTCTCCGTCTCTTCCCTCCACATATAATTTGCATCTCTCAGGACCGAAAAGACCAAAAGGTTCTGCCACGTCGAACAGTATACTTTTAGATAGAGCGAAGGTAGGAAAAAAAGAAACGAGTGATCTGGGTCACAACGCTGTTTGACGTATAGTGCTGGCTTATTAGACCTACAGAGAGAGAATCGGGGCTGCGTTCACCCACAAATAGAGACTGGTGCTGTGCAGCCATTGAAATGAATCCCACCTACTACCTGCTCTGTACTCTGCATAACCCCCAACGTTGCCGTCACAAACACCACTATCTGCAACCATTACACTCAATGAATGTTTTTGTATGATTCATGAGATATTGGCCACTGTAACCAGAGATCATTACATAATATACAGCATTGTAGCAGCAGGTACAGTAGCTTGAATCCGAGGTATGGTAATGCCGCAAACGCTGCCTCCTCCTGCTGAATGATAATTCAGAATTCAGCACCAAATCTCTTTACATAAACATGTCAAGCATCCTTTTTTGCATCGCTCTTCTTGTCATATCTACGATCTGCTATTTGAAAATCCAAACCCTGAAGCCCTCTCATGCAAACATTTGGACATTCTAGCAAAGAACTACCCCACTGTGAGCTGTTTTTTTTGCATGGAGCAGGGGTAGAGAGGGGTGGGATGGTGAGAAATCAATCCGATTGGGATGAGAGTGACACTTAGAGAAGCACTTCCTGCCTGATCCCAAGTCCAGAGAGGCGGATCAGGTAGCCTTAACCAGACTATCTGTCTGTCACAGCCCAACACTTTCTCTTCCTTTGGAGGGAACTGACTCCAGGTATGCAGATCTATACCTGGTGCCAGAAGAGATGTGTATGTGTGTTGGAAAAAAGAGAGTAGGTGTGCAGCTATTGTCTTCATCAGTGATTATAGATGCATGTATTGCTGTTTGTGCTCTGATTTATGTTTTAAAATCACATTTTTTCCACAGCGTGATGGCATGAATTGGCCACTGCAGGTGTCTGCTGACTGTCTGGTTTTTTTGCATGTGCACCTACAGTGTGCATGCATTCACAGTATCCATGGGGTCCTCTCACACACCCTCATGACAGCAAAATAGTACCAACAAAAACACAAGACAGGGATGATCAAACTATATCACTAAAGCACAAATCAAAGCAGCTGTGATCAAGCAGCTAGATCCGTCTGTAACTGGAGGGGTCTTGGAAAAAAAAAAGAGCCCACAAGCCCACTGTAACTGTTTTCATGTAAGCAGGGATCAAAAACACAGCCAGGGGTACTTGTTACTCCACCTGTATGATCAAATGCCATCAAACGTTTGCTTTTAAGAGATAGATCATTAAGTATTTACATGAAAACAATAATCCAAGTTGTGCGTAACGGCATGAAGCCCATGCGTAAAAGCCATGTAGCATCCAACTGGGACCAAAAAACAACACAACCCAGCAGACTGTATAGCAGTACCAAGGGCAAATGTGGGGAAAGACATGCACTTTGGCGTGGTATGAGCGTACTCAGTTCGGTGCCACAATAAATAAGACCACCATGAAATACGGCGCATTGATGTGCATCGTAAACGGAACAAATGTGACCTAATGAAGGCGTTTGGATGCAGGACGCAGCAGCAGGATGGCACGTTTAGAGACAGATATGTATTAAACCTGCTCAAGTAGCAGGATAGGAATTATGATAGCAATAAAAAAAATGGCATTCAGTGTGAATCCAGCTCGTCTGAAACATGTAATATATCAAGTATAAGACATGGAGGTGACCCATCATCTAACAATAGATATAGCTACCATACCATTTTCCATTTTCCCCTATGCTATCAGCATTAATTATTCAATATTAGTATATCCTGCAGTTTAATACAAGCCATCCTGTCAGGTGGTGACACACATACCCACAGTCTTAATTATGAGGGACTGGTTTCAATGTGGACAAGTCGTTAAAGTTCTAAAAACTTCATCATGACTCAAGCAGTGAGCTCTGGAGGCGGGATATGCACACTGTAAACAATTGCTGTTAATTTACAGCAGGATTTCAACAGTATTAACCTGTTATTGCTAAAAACAGTGCTTTACTGTTAATACAAAAGAAAACCTGTTAAATCACGCTCATAGGCCGTTTTTTAACTATAATGCATTCCTAAAAAACAGCACTTTACTGCTGATCAACTGTCTAAAGTATCAGAAGTAACAGTACAGAAGCTTGTACATTGTACATGATTGTAAAATCAGTGAATTAGCTTTACTGTTCTTCACTCACATGTTGTTCTGGTTTGCATTCTGTGCTTGTAGCCAGCTAGAGACAGACATTTTGGGAAAAGTGTCAACAAGTCTATTATAGTTTTTTTCCTCTAACAAGTGCCTTTAATTGTATTTAGTGTGACTATTCCTATGTCTGTAACCTACTAGTTATTCATCTAGAAAAATTATGTTTATTAAAATGTATGTAAAAAATACAACCTAAATAGTGCATTAAAACAAATCAGTAAGATAATGTAAAAGAAAGGTGAAAAACAGCGATATAATGTATCTTTAAACAGTAAATTAACTGTAAAATACTGAGAAATTAATAAAAAAAAAATAGTTCAAACTGTATTTTTCATTAACAGTACAAAGCTGTAAATTTCAGCGACAGTATAATAATGTTAATTTTACAGTAACAAAGGCAACCCTGCTGCCAGTTTCTTTACTGTTATTTTACTGGGAAATTCTTAACAGTGCAGCTGTGGTTGTCTGTGCAGGGAATTGAATTAAGAGTATTTAAGTAGCAGATTGTAATGTGCATGCTGTAGTTGTCTCTGTGCACTCATTGCTGTCTTAATTTCTGAATCTGTGTTTTAAATTTCTAGATGGTTTTAATGCATGTGCATCATTTTTCTACTGCAGCTAAACTATAATGCTTCTGTAAAGTGTTTGCTGGTGTTGACTAACATGTTTTTACCCCCTCCTATACACTGTAAAAAAACCCATTTTTTTACAGTTTTTTTCAAGAAATTGTACATTTTTTGTCTGTATTTCAAAATGACAGAATTTTTTGTTTCATTTGTGATTTATATGCAAATGGTCTTAGATTTACAGTATTTTTTGTAATCACAGGCGTCCCTGAGTCACACACAAAAACATTACTACACTGTAAAAAAAACATATTTTTTTTACAGTTTTGTTCAAGAAATTTTACAGTTTTTTGTCTCTATTTCAAAATGACAGAAAACAAATGTAAAAATGACATGTTTCATTTGTGATTTATATGTAAATGGTCTTGATTTACAGTATTTTTTGTAATCACAGGCGTCCCTGAGTCACACACAAAAAACATTACTAGCTGAAAGTGTTTACTGTTGAAATGTGACCAGCTGTGGTTTGTCTGTGCAGGGATGAAGGAACAGTACAAAGCTGTAAATTTCAGCGACAGTATAATAATGTTAATTTTACAGTAACACAAAGGCAACCCTGCTGCCAGTTCTTTACTGTTATTTTACTGGGAAATTCTTAACAGTGTACCAATAGATAAGGCTGCCATACCATTTTCCATTTTCCCTATGCATTAATTATTCAATATTAGTATATCCTGCAGTTTAATACAAGCCATCCTGTCGACACACATACCGACAGTCATGCTTATGAGGGACTGGTTTCAATGTGGGAGTGATTCTATAATTAGGGTATACATGTCATGTCTATGGGCTGTATTTATCAATTTGACTAAATATTCACTTCAAGCAATGGTCAATTTTATATCAGGGCACATTTCTTTTTCATTTAATACAAAAAAAAGTCAACAGGTCCCATAATTTATTTTGCAAAAAAAATGCATATTCTATACTGGAATTTGCTGTTTTTGTGCTGTCCAGATTTGCTAAATGTCAGGTTTTTTGCTCTTCAGATTAACATAAAAACATAATTTTGTATAATTATTTGTTCAAAATAATCATTAAAATATGAGAAAGGCTCATTCATGCACATTAAATCATCCACTTTAATTCTAGATTCTAATTCTAATTCTAGAATTCTAGATTCTAGATTCTAATTCTAGAATTGTAGAAACTTATCATGACTCAAGCAGTGAGCTCTGAGGCAGAACATGCAACAGAAACAAGTTCTCCAAGGTGGAGGAGAGACATGGAGGAGAACTCACCCGGGCATATTTGGAGGAATAGGGGTCTTCAAACAGAGCCCATATTCTGGGTTGCCAGGTTTTCCACCAGCCAGCTTTCCTCGCGTCCTCCTGCATGCACAGTCTCTTCAAGTCTCCATCCGCGCCTCCCAGCGCCGGCTCGTCGTCCGGTGCGTCCGGCTCCGGATTCTCGAAGCTGTCCAGCGCCTCCTCCGCGTCCCGATGCTGCCGGTAATTCATCCAGCAGCACGCCTCCACGTCCGTCTCATCGATGCCCCAGAAAGCCAGCTCCTCCTCGAACAGAGGACCGCACACGTCGTTGGGACAGTGCAGCTTCCCGGTGCGGTAGTAGTTGAGGATGAAGGAGAACACGGACGGGTGGCGGTCGAAGAAGAACTCGTCTAATTTGGGGTCGTAGTCGAAGTTGCTGAAGGCGTCCGGCTCGGTGAGCCACGACAAGCGGGTACCGGGCAGCGTCTTTAAGGTGCTCCGGTAGGTCTCATGCCGCACCCCCCCGCAGTTTATCACGATCTTCTCGCTTTCCGACGGACAAGTCATGTCTGCGCTGTAACATGCTTTGCTGGACGACTTGTTCCCACCCTTGCGCCCTTTGAAAGAGGATACACACACCGAGCTGAGCATAGGAGGACCGGTGGGGGTGGGGGGAGGGAGGAGGAGAGAGGGATGGAGAGGATGAGAGAAACCGAAGAGGAGGAGGAGGAGGAGGGAGGAGGAGTCTGAGGAGTCTGCAGGGGAGAGAGAAAAAAGGGCAGAACATTTTTTTTAGCCAAAAAAGGGGAGAAATATAGATGTGGATTATCAACATTGCAATACAAATTAAGAGACTAATGCCAGCTGTATGTGCAATTAGTCACTTGATAATCAGCTGATGGTAGGATGACCTTGTGCAGGTGCAGTGAGTGAGAGAGAGGGAGATGGGAAATGATGGGTGGCAAAGTTGTTTTTTAACATCCATGGAGCAGAAGAGCCTTCAACTTATTAGTGCCAACATATGGAAGCAGATTCATGAGTCAGCATCACCTCCTCACAGGCTGATTGTTGACACCACAGTGATGAGAAGATGTCTTAATAAGCTTATTCCCTCTCATCAATGTATCATCTCCTTAAACTAGCAAACTCTCAATTGATCTGGTCATGTCATTCAAATCCTCTCCCTTATTAGACCACTGTGACACTTGAGCCCCTCCATTCCTCCCTCCATCCCTGCTCCTTTTCTTTGCCTGCATGGGTACCAAAGAGTGTGTGAGGAGGAGGAGGAGGAGGAGGAGGGAGGAGTCTGCAGGAGAGAGAGAAAAAAGGGCAGAACATTTTTTTTAGCAGAAAAGGGGAGAAATAGATGTGGATTATCAACATTGCAATACAAATTGAAGACCCATGCAATACAATGCCAGCTGTATGTGCAAATAGTCACTTGATAATCAGCTGATGGAAAGAGGCACATGTAGGACGACCTTGTGCAGGTGCATTGAGTGAGAGAGAGAGAGGGAGATGGAAAATGATGGCTGGCAAAGTTATTTTTTAACATCCTGGAGCAGAAAGATGCCTTCAACTTATTAGTGCCAACATATGGAAGCAGATTCATGAGTCAGCATCACCTCCTCACAGGCTGACTGTTGACACCACAGTGATGAGAAGGTGTCTTAATAAGAAGCTATGGTGATGTTCCCTTATTCCCTCCCATCAATGTATCCTCTCTTTAAACTAGAAATCTCTCAATTGATCTGGTCATGTCATTCAAATCCTCTCCTTTATTAGACCACTGTGACACTTGAGCGGGGGGGGGGGGGGGGGGGGGGGGGGGGGGGGGGGGGGGGGGGGGGGGGGGGGGGGGGGGGGGGGGGGGGGGGGGGGGGGGGGGGGGGG
>CAKAOI010044868.1:90883-113507 GCA_916701655.1 Sebastiscus albofasciatus | reverse complement strand
ACATATATATATATATATATATATATATATATATATATATATATATAAACACAGACACGATGTAATACTCACTTGGTTCAGGTTCGTTTCGAGTGCGTGCAGAAACACGCACATCAAGCTTTAAAAAAAAGATCAATCAAAATGTAGTTTTTCTTTGTTAGATCACCTCTTTTCTTATGATTTCACAGAGTATATCCAGTTTTCTCGCAAAAGGCATTCGAAATCAAAATATGCGCGCGTGAAAATCTCGTTTTGTGGACAGCGTTATTGCCGATTGTTACTTATAGCTTATGGTCATGCTGATGATGGGCAAAAGGGATGAGTCTTTTTCGGATGAAATGAAGCAAGAAGTCCACCCTGAAAACTGGCTGCTTTTTTTTTGTTGTTGTTGTTGTTGCTATTTCCCCTCGATTCCCCTTTCTCTCCCACCTCTTTGTTATTGCCACAAAAAAAAAATAATTGCCAGCCTTTGTTACAGTGTCTCTACGCTTCCAGGCGCAGGGTGTAGCTACCATTCAGCTCTTCCTCCTGTCTCCAACCCTTTTTTGCAAATGTTTCAATGGAGATGCAGCCTGTAGACACCTCTTTTTCCTCTCTCTGTGCCTCTCTCTGTTCCTTTTGGAGGAGCGTCACCTTCTGCACTAGTTTTTTTTTTCTCTCCTCCTCAGACGATACATGTGGGCGGATTAGAGAACAAGACAGAGGGGTGGGAGGACCCTGGTGAATACAGAGGCTAATTTATCATATGGGCTGCTGAACTTCATAAATACATATGCTATAAAAAAAACACCAGAGCTATAAGAGGAAAGATTTTTAATCATCTGTTTAATTGGTTGTTTTTTCTCCCCCCCTCTCTTCTTCCTCCTTATATATCCCCCACACATGCTCACTACTGTGCTGGATGGACGCACCATTTTGTCTACAGGTTTCCCAGCCTTGACTCTCTCTGGCTGACATCAGCAGTCATGTGGTAGCAGAGGAGCAGGTGGGTTAGAAGACAGTGATTGTGGAGTAGTATATTCATTAATAATAATAATAACAAGGAGAAGAGGAACAAAAACACTGTTTTGGTGTGTTTTCTCTGAAGGCACTCTCTGTTCTCAGACATTAAAGCTTCAGTAGGTAGAATATTTTTTGGCATCCAAAAATGCCATAATAACCTTTCAGCATATTGCAATTTAAGTGTTCTGAGCGATAACTAGACTTCTGCTTCTCCTCATGGCTCTGTTTTCAGGCTTTAAAAGATCTAGCCAACGATGGGAGACCTTGGCCATTTGCAGGTCATTTCAGAGAGAGAGCGTTCCTATTGGCTGTTTATTCAATGGAAGCAGCTGTCAATCATTCGCAAACGCTGATCAAATGGTCAAACTAGGCAACGCTGATTAAATATGAATCAATATACTGTTACTGTAATGCCTATTTCACACCTCAAATGTTTTCAGAAACATCTTGTAGCGTACTGTTTAGCTGTAAAATGAGAAAGTGTGCTCCAGCTGGTGGGCGGTGCTTGGTATTTCCTCAACTGTTCTCAACATGGCTGCCGGGGTCACAAGCGTTTTCATTTTACAGTTAAACATTACACTACAAGATGCTTCTGAAAACATTTGAGGTGAGAAATATGCATTGCATTACAGTAACAGAATATTGATTCATATTCGATCAGCGCTGCCTAGTTTGACCATTTGATCGGAGTTTAAGAGTGATTGACAGCTGCTCAGAGAAGGTAGGCTCCAGCTCAGCTTTGATTGGTTGTTTTCCTCTGGTCTGTGAAATCTTGCAGATTCTGTTAGGAGCACCGGAGGAAACACCGGAAGACACCGGAGGACACCGGAGGACACAGAGGCACGTGATCTTTTTCAGATTACTTGTCTCATGCACTACTGTCAGGATATAAAAATAGCTTTTTGTTTTTAAATCATATTTGCTCCATTTCTACCCACTTCAGCTTTAAGGGATCTGTCTCTTTAAAAACGTCACTATTTCAATTAAATTCCTGACACAAGACACACTGCAGGAACATTACAGATTATTTACTGTTTACTGTTTTTGCAGGAGGCCTATAGGTTTGGGCCAAGCAATGTTGCTGATGCACTTATGGACAGGAAACTCAGGGTCGAGTGCAACGCGGCCTCATAAAAATTACAACAGTAGTAAAAGGCCAAAAGGCTATTGCTTAGGTGCCTGTAGCATTTTTCTTTGACCGCAAGATGTTCTCGTGAGAGCAAAGTGCGGACAGAAAAAGGATGAGTAAAGGAGAAATGCAAGTTCTTTAAAGTGCATTTAGTACAAAGGAGATTATGTTGCTGTTCAATTAGCAAATGAAAAATGCAAAAGGGCTGCTTATACGTATATACTTTATCCTTTATCATTTTCCAAAGTTAAGATGAATACAAGCAACAGTCAGATCTACAGAGTCTCCAAACCACCGGGCTTGCATGTGTTGAGACTGTCTGGAGGAAAACCATGTGAACGAACTCTATCATGACAAAGGTCATGCCTCTCCCAGCTCTAAGGCTACAGCGCTGAACACAGAGCCATTATCTTTACACTGAACCAAATCTATTCATCATTCTGACGCATAAAAGCTGGGAATTCCGTCAGCATCTGATATGCTTAATATGTGCACGAACACACAAACCTCCTATTATGGAGAACACAAAAGCAGCTTGTGTGGATTGCATATCTCAGCCTTTTTGTGTTCTGCATTAAATGTTCTCACTTTACCCCGTTTTTACTTTGTATTATCTCTGGCCTGTTTGGGAAGCCTTTTCCTCTGTTTTCCATGTTTTTTTTTGGTGAAATATGCCACAAGATTACAGGTTTGATCCCCACAGCATCTACATGTCCGGCTATAGGAGCCCATGAGCAAGACCTGTTAATTGTAAGTCACTCTGTACATGAGCTACATTCATATGTAAATATGAAAGTGTTTTAGGTCTCGTAACGCTGCCTTTTCTCTGTATGTACTGTATATTGTTTGTCTAAAATGTATGTCACACGTGTGAGATTTACAGCCATTTTATGTACCCTCAGGAAACAATGCATAACTCTATTCTGCACTATATCACTCCTTGTTCTTTACAACCCTTCAAACCCCTGCATCTAGGATCGGTCAAACACATGATTTATACAGGTAAGCAATAATTCAAGCGGTTAAAAACAGCAGCCAGAGCCCTTCCAGCAAAGTCTGTAGGCGTTTTTATGCAGTATTTATAGCATTTAGTAGCCTATCAAAAGAGTCTATAGCTAGCAGCTTTATATGGCTGTACTTATGCACAGTGGTGCTAAGGGCTAAATGCTAATATCAGCTTGCTAACACGCTCACTGTGACAATGCTGCGTTTAGCAGGTAATATTTACCAGGTTCACCATCTCAGTTTTAGCGCTAAACACAAAGTACAGCAGAGGCTGATGGGAATGTGAGTTTTGCAGGTATTTGGTCATATATAGAGATTTTCCGATACCATTTTTTCCATCCCGACATCGATTCCGATACCTGAACTTGCGGTATCGACCAATACCGAGTACCGATCCGATACCAGCGTAATAAAGAAAATATATAGTTATTATTATTTAATAGGTGTTTACTGTCGACCATGTATGGATATGATCTCTATCTTTGCTTGCAGGCCTGCAGGTTAAACCCTTTGTAAAACAATACCTACAGAAAATGAATGCAATAGAACTTGGCAACACTAGTGCCACCCCGAAACAGAAGCATTATATACTGTACATATCGTCGTTTTACTTGTTGGATTTTCCACTGTGAAATATTGTCAAATGGCTGACATTTTCCTCGCTCTGACCACCGTCACACTCTCCACTAGCACCGCACTGTCATTTGCTATCCTCACATGACAAACTACTTGCAATCAGGTCTTCTTCGCTGCTCTAAAACAGTAGTTGCCAGTGGCAGCCATGATACATCCAGGGCGACAGCACAGTGAAGACTACTGCTTTGGAGAGAAGAAGAATTGATTGACTTGTTGATCTCTTTCTGGGTTAATGAATTATGGTATCGGATTGGTGCAAAGACTAGCGTACTTGTCGATACCCAATACTGAATTTTGGGCGGTATCGGATGCATTTTCGATACTGATATCAATATCGGAAGATGTTAGATTAAAAGTCAGGGGATCATCGAAGTCATTCGATTTTACTATCAAGGGGCCTTGAATATCGGTAGTAAATTTCATGGCAATCCATCCCCTAGTTGCAGAGACATTTCATCCTGAACCAAAATAAGTCAACCTTCTAGTGGCGCTAGAGCAAGGGTGCCCAAACTTTTCCCTTGGAGAGCCAAAACTGGAACTCAATGGAGGGCCACGGACCAAAATTAAACACCTATTGTATTGTATTGCTAAGATGCAAAATGGTACTAGGATCCCAAGTTCCCATGTATACTGCATTCAAAAAACTGCATGTTTTCCCCAAAACTGCATAGGATTATTATAAAGTGGACATGTCTGTAAAGGGGAGACTTGTGGGTACCCATAGAACCCATTTTCAGTCACATACCTGGAGGTCAGAGGTCAAGGGACACCTTGACAAATGGCCATGCCAGTTTTTCCCCACCAAAATTTAGCCCAACTTTAGAGTGTTAGCCTCCTTCCTGACAAGCTAATACGACATGATTGGTATAATGGAGTCCTTAGGTTTTCTAGTTTCATATGATGCCACTATCTTCTAACCGTAAACCCGATCTTGGTGCGGCCCCCAAAAGACAGTAAACAGCTAAGACAGCTAACATCTGGCGGGCCAAATCAAACCTGATTGCGTGCCAACATTGGCCCTCGGGCCCCACTTTGGGCAGCCCTGCGCTAGAGGAAATGTCAGAAGATCACCAAAGTCAGGGTTCATTCTCTGGGGAACGATGACTAAAAAAAAATGCACTGACAATCAATCCCATTGTCATTGAGATATTTCAGCCTGGAGCAAAGTGGTGGAACAACCGACCGACAGAGCGACGTTGCCGTCTATAGAGCCGCGCCACTATCGACTATAAGAATGAAATGAATATACAACACTCTCTGTGTCAAACAAAAAGTGAATTCACCCTCGGCATCCCCAGACCAGAACAGATGCAGCAGGAAGTCGGCCACAGAAAGTAGCTGAGAGTGTTTCTTCATCAACCTTTATGAATACTGAATGCTCAACTTTGTTCGCCCTAAGAGAGAGCATTACACATCTACAGTCAGTCTCCGGACGGCATTGTGGTGCAGCTCATGCATAAGGGATTAGTGAGTAGCAGAACTGAGGAGACATTGTGTGGTCAAGAGGAGATTCTCAAGCGCTGACGGAGCATGTCCTCATCCTGTCGGTTCACTGTTATTTCCAGTAAATGTTATCGTCGTTATTGAAGGGGTAGACATTGTGTACATCATTCATGGTATATCTACCATGTCCAATATAGTTGCACAGATGGGGACTGTACTGTAGGGTGAAAGGATTGCTGGCCTTGAGGATGCAAAGACTAATTGACAATGAGTAACCGGTGCTTCAATAATCTCAATTGATGTTGTCAATCACTGATCGAAAAACAGTATCCACTGACTCAGTGCCTCCCGTGCACGTGATGTGATTTTCAGGTCTGTAACGTGTTTTACGCTCAGCGGAAGCTGGTTGCACGGGGAGGATATAAAATAGATTTCGGTACAAGAACTAAACAAAACAGACAAATCAAACTTTGCAGAATTGCTGCGTGTTTAAACCCCACAGGGGTCTGAACACATATTGATTCTAATCACTTTTGAGACAGTGTGCAGCAGAATGGAAGACCGTAAGCTACGTCTTATTGAATTATGAATCAAGTGTTGGCAGCCTCCAAACCTATCATGAGATTTGTTAAATGCAGTCCTATTACCATGTTATTTCCAGCACTAGTTATTAGGACAATTCTAGCATGCTGTAAGAGATGCTCCAGTCCTCCAGAGCTGTGTGCTACAGCTTCATTATGTTATGCACTATTGAGCAGTAGTAATTACCTGATTCATTTAAGAATTAAAAGACATAAATACCGTATTATTACGAAAATGTAACCGAAACCTTACTGAGGTCATAGTTTTATAAGTGCAGTATCCCACTGTGTGTATAACAGACAAATTGATTAAATAGGATTTTTGGGGTGTTCTTCCAGACTCCATCTGCGATCACATATAATTATAACATACAGACGCACTAAAGGAAGGGTATTGCCAGCTGACATGGAATGATGTTTTGAAGGATGGAGCAATGGATGAAAGATGATTGCAACACTGTGTTGCTTCTATGCAAATTCTCAGAAATTGAAAGTTTTCACAATAAAAGCCTTTTTTAAAAGTTCTCTCGAGTAATGTCTCATTTCTCTGAGCGTCATAACCTGAGGTGTTTGATTGCTGTATCCAAATATCCTGGAAATAGTCACTTGGCAGGTGTAAAGTTTTAAATAACAGCGTTCCTAATTAATCCCTTCACAGTGTGGACTCGTGTTATTTTTGCCCTGGCTCATTCATCTTCTCATTATTAGTCTCTAAACCAAATGTTGAACCACAACTGGATTTTTGTAGTCGGAAATAAATGAGTGATTAATCCCTAGAGAGCATCGGAAGCGTAATCTTTCTAGGTTTTACATCTTTTGTTAATGGAGAACAGCTTTTCATTCATAAAACACTCAGTTGTAATGTATTATTATGTGCACCTAGGTAAAACTAATGCAGTCTATAATACAGATATCCTGCAATAAATCCTACACTTCATTAAACTTATAATGTTTAGTTTTTGTTGAAAGTGTTTTAGAGAGGTTTTGATTCAGCTTCATGGTCATGATGGAGGCTGTATTTTGTTGCAGGGACATTGGTGAACTTACAAACTAAATTGCAAAACATGAATCTTTGTAAACAATAACAGGAAACTTGCATATTCATAATGCATTTCCACAAAGTGCAGTAAGTTGTGTCTACTTTACAGTCCATTTTTGTTGTTGTTAAGCATAACAACACTCATTTATACTCTATTGAAAGAAAGATCTAATAGAAAGCTATTTCTTGGAATATTTGTTGAGGGTTGCATAACTGTATTTATGTTATTATGCCCAACTTTAATGTTTGATTCCTGTTAAATGTATCTATATGTATCAACTATCTCCAACAATACATTTCCTATAATCTAAAAAATCTACCCTGTATGTTCTTCTTCTGACTTTTTATCTTGTCTTTAAATATTTAACCACTAGGGGGAGACTGTTATTGGCTACCACACATGGGGGGAAATCCAGAGAGGAGTCATCTCTGCTATTCTGTTGCATCACAATAACTTCGGTACAAGCTGTACCAAAACACCAAGTATTATCCAGAAAACTGAATCTTAAAAAAGGCTTTTATCAGCAGATGAGTCGACTCACGCATCCAAATTTACTCAGAGGTTTGCTGTTGTGATCTACCAGAGGCCTTCACAGCGTCAGACCGGGCTCCATACTGAGCCTAATTTAGAGCCTGCAGGCTGCAGACCAAGGGCGTCACATTCACTTCAGCAATGTAGGGCACACTTTGCATCAGCCTCTGGGCAGCAAATCACACCGTCATACTGTTGGTACACAGGGAGCAAAAAATCCCTTGTTTCATCACCATGACTGCAAAAAAAAAATCACATAGAAATTCCAGCATGGATGAGATTGTGTAAGATAATACCTAATTTGATTAAAATGATTAAAACTTGTTTGATGGAGTATTTGTTAAGATGCTTTATGGTGATATAATGATAACTAAAAGTGTATTCACACAACCTGGGCAGGGTACGTTTGCTTCAAGGCAACCATATAATGCACTATTGTAAAAAAATACCTATAGCATTTAAAGCTGGAAAGACAGTTCTTCCTTCTAAAGCTGAAGGGTACCGGTGTGTTTGTCAGAGAAAGATAAAGAAGGTACGTATTCATCCGCCTGAGGCTTCCAGAGTCAGATCGGGCTCCATAATAATTTAGAGCCTGCGCTCCTCTGACCAAGGTTTCATTTCTACGATGAGAAGGGCACATTCTCCATCAACCATCGGCAGCAAATCACACTGACACACTGCAGGCACCCGAGGAGCCTAAATCCCTCTATCACTGGAAGTACACACATTTACAGAAGACTGTGCAGCTATGAGAAGCCCCGATCCAAACAGGTAAGATCAGTCTCATGAAACTCGAGTCTTGCACATTGTGGAGATGTTTAAAAAAAAAAACCCATTAATAGTAGAGTTATGTGGAGACCAAAGACAAAATACACAGAACATAGGCATTTCTTTCTACAGATGTATCATCTGAGAACTCATGTGGAGGTGATGTGGGAAACACATTACGCTGTTGTGGTCCAACTTTGGCTGTCATTGAGGCAGTAAATAATCCACCAAAACTATGCGGTTGTAATCCAGCAGCTCTGTGAGCAGGATGATGCCAATGAGCAACAAGTATGAGCTCTTACCATCTGGCAGACAATACAGAGTCACAGAGGGTTGTGCAATATCGTCTTGGTGTTCTCATTCTTATTTATGCTGTTTTATATAGATCTTGTGCAATATGGGTAATGTGCAGTATATGTTGTTTGTGGTTTACATTGTTATGTTTCTCTGTTTACATGTTGTTTATTTTTAATGTTTTCTATTTATTGATGCTGCTGTGGAGGCATCTGATGGTGTGCAGCTCCGAGTCCAAGACAAATGTCCCCAAGGGGACAATGTAGTGTATGGTATCGTACAAGACACAATTGTCGGAGATTAGTTTAAGGTGAGACTGGACTTGGATGTGTTCACTTGACAAACACTGCATCACTGGCGAGGAGTTTTATTTATACTTTTTAAAACATTTAAGGCAACCAGTAAACACATTACTACAAACCAAGTCATGAGAGAACAAATATCTAAACTAAGGATGCACCGATTCTACTTTTTCAGTCCCGATACCGATACCTGGGCTTTGGGTATCGGCTGATACCGAATACCGATCCGATACCAGTGTTTAATTAATAAGCTGTATGCCTCACTGTGTGGAAGTGACTGGGCTCATTCTGTTATGTGTAAGGCAACATCAGGCCTGACCTAAACATTGATTTCTTAACTTTGCAAAATGTAACAAATAAATACATAGATGTATATTTATTGAATTGGTAAAATAATAAAGCGTACACCAGCAACTTGGTAAAAAAATCTTCAAAATTAACAGGAATTACAATACAAACATAGAATTGAATTGAATAGATTAGAGGCCCCATTGTCAACGATACCCAATCCAAGCTATTTGAGTCAGTATCGGATCGGCCCGACATCGACGCATCCCTAATCTAAACACACAATTTATATAATACTGGAACCATTATGCAAACAAATGGATTGTGTGCTAGTGGGTGGATAATTGAGTTCTCATGAGAACTCAATTCTCAGCAGATGAAATTGGATGATTTGAACACCTGCCTCCGACTGCTAGGAACAACATGTTGGGAAATGATGTCTCGGAAGATTTAAGGAGGAAATGACTGAAAGGATCAATGTTAATAAAATCTCCATAATCTCCCAGATGTTTTGATTCTTGTGCGAGGACCCACAGCCTGGGATGCCGAGGCAGAACAATCCTGACTTTGTTGAAGTCTTTCACATCCTGTTATGTCCTGTCCGAGCGGCCATCTGTTAAAAACAAATTTTTTATGGACATCTCGCCAAACCTTTGATCGTTTCCAGTCAGCGCTGCTCTGACCCTGGGATGATACTGTCCTCTTGCAGATTGGTGTTGAATTCATAATCCCATGAGATTCTTGCACCTGTTCTTAGGAAGCTTCCTTTCACGCTTCTTGGTTGAGTCTTTGTTTTTATGGCTGGCTTTAATCTCTGCTTCCCACTGTTTTTTCACCATGGTGTAGAGCCTCATGGTGGCCTGTGCGTCTTGGACCTGATAGAAGAGAGGGAGAGGTCAGCCCAAGGTTTTACCTTATTTAATGGGTATTCTTCATAATTTTGTGCACTGATGTTTTCTAAATCAACTATTATTAGAAAACTATTGTTAATGTGAGAGAAAGGTAGAACATTTGAGCACATTATAAAACGTATTTGGAAAAAAAAGTGTCTGTGTTGATGACTTACGGATGAATGTTCACCCTGTTGGACTTTAACGTGGAGTATTTCTCTACAGAGGACTCTCAGCGCAGGTCGACCACTCTAGAGAAAAAGGAAATGATCATATTAAACACTGATTGTGAGAACTGTGTCGGGGGGGTGAGGGGGGTTCACGTGCACATGGTATGTCTACTTTAAAAGTAGTATAAGTACCTTTACGGCCTTCTTAAAAGGTTTGTACTTCTGAGTGTCCCGGATTTTCTTTTTCGGATGATCCAGGAGTAAAATCTGAAAACGAAGTTTAAGATTGGTTTACAAGTGCTTACATTTATTTTGAAAATGATTTGAGTTCCCTCACACATATTACATCCGGTCTACCTTTAAGTCATTGTGTATGGCATGTCCAACCACTATTCTGCCTTGCAGGATCTCAGCAACCTCGCTCTGCACAGTCCGTACATCCTCTCCTGCAGTGACGCAAACATGGATGATAAATTAAGGTGTGACGGTACATTAAGGATAGTGTCAAGCAACTTGTTTCAGTTTTTCATATGGTTGTTTATTGTTCATTACAACTGCTTTCAAGACTCACCGTCTTCGATGTCCTGTGGTCGGATGCCACTGACGGCTGTCCGGTAGTCTGTCACCTTCTCCGTGGGTTTCACGTATTTGTCATAGATGCATTTCCCAAAGTGGTTCACGAGGGACACGCGAGCCAAGATGCTGTCCTCTCCGTCAGGACCGACTCCCACCATCTCGCAATCGATGGCCACGGCTCTGGTGAGGCTAACGGTCGGCGGATGACATACAGCGTGTTAAGAGAGGACAGTCTTCACTACTACATCAACCTGCCTGAGAAAGATCTGTCGTCTCTTTTTGTTACATATTGTTATTCTGAATCTGCTTTATTGGCCAAGTATGTCTACACATATAAGGAATTTGTCTGTATCTTTATTGGGCCAATTATCTTCAGTGCAAATCTTTTCCCACAGAATGTTGTTGTGTTTGACACTTTTTTTATGTGTTTCACATCCGTTCAAAGCAGCTGCAAGTTCACATTTGTATTCACACGCTACGTTGCCAGAAAGGGAAACACAAACTAATTCAAATAGGATCATCGTGAACAAGATTATGATCATTTCGTAGATTTCATGGAGTAAAACCAGCTGTTTGTAAGCTGATTCTAAAGTCCCAGATATAACAAAACAACAGCTGTCCCTGCTGTCAATTACAAAGTGTTATGTCTCTGCAAGTTCATTTTCATGCTGTTACAAAATAAATAGAAACCAATGGCCGTGTGAAAGGTAGAGAAATCGTATTCGACAATCTAAACCAGTATGATATGCCAGGGAATATAGTAGGTAGTGATGTCCAACAAATAGGCTGAACGTTGGGGAAATATGCCTATTCTTGAGATTAATGTTTAATGAGAAGATTGATGCCGATGTCATGTCTGTCCGTTAAATATGAGGCTACAGACAGCAGCCAGTTAGCTCAGCGTAGCATAAAGATTGGATGCAGGGGGAAACAGTTCAACTCGCTTCGTCCAAAGGTAGCTTCCTGGAGTCTTGTTATCACCGTGAGGTTGCAAGGAGACAAGCTGAGACCACGAAGTTGGGGATGCACAATATTGGATTTTTGCTGATATCCGATATGCCGATATTTTCCAATTCATTTCGGCCAATTGACGATGCTGATACCGATATATGAACATATTTTTTTCCACTTAACTGCAGAGAACGTCAAGTGTTCCTGTAGTGGAATTAACATATTTTTATGCCTACTGTTATCATGATGGCCACTGGCAGATGCAGACATAAAATGCAATGCTTTTCAGAATGCACACATTCACTGGGCAAAATAAGAAAAACTACTTCAACTTAGGTTAAATGTAAAACATGGCTCCAGACTAACTGTTTACAAAAATAACACTAAACATATGCGCACACAGACAGACCTGTTAAATGTCAGGCGCACCGGTGCGACCAATGACAATGTTTAGTTGTTGTATCTTTGTAGACATGGTGGGTAATCGTCTAGGCACACCTGACAACATAGATCAATTTGTGCCAGAGGAGAGGCTCATCTCGAGTCCAATCCTCTGTGTTACGCAGCAGAGATAGTCACCCTTGTGTGTCTCTGTGCCTCTCTCTCTCTCTCTCTCTTTTGCTCTCTACTCTCTTTCCTCTCTCAAACATGTTTGCATTTGACAAATTTTTGTTTGCATCTCTGGCGCCCTGTAAAATATGCCATATTTATTCTTATGTAACATATCGGAGGAAATGTTGATTTCTGGCTGCTGCCGATGTTTCATTTTGAAGCCTTTATCTGCCGATACCGGTGACGTGCCAATGTTATTGTGCATCCCTACAGGAAGTCACTAATTGGTGAACTTCAGAGGTGACGGGAGGCAGATTGTGTTACCTTCAGAGAGGCTAGCTGTTTTTTTTCCCCCTGTTTCCAGTCTTTAAGCTCACCTTATATTTACCCTACAGATATGAGAGTGGTATTGATCTTCTCATCTATCTCCAGGCAAGAAAGCAAATAAGCAAATATCCCAAAAAGTCAAATTATTCTTCTAAATATGCGCTATTTGTAAAATGCACTAAAATATGCAAAACGGCAGAATGGTCCTTTAAAAGCACAAGAACAGGCAACACTGTAGCTAGACTGGTGATTATGCTGCATTCAGGTCATATCGGACTTCTCATTTAATGACTTAACTGTCATTACACTTTTATCAGAATGACACAAACTCTTTTGTAGCACATCAGTGGGGCTACATAAGGACTTTGTCGTCACTCACCCCTCAAAGGCTTTCTCCTTGACCAGGGCGCTCTCTGTGTCCTTGTGTTTCTGAATGCCCTGCTTCTTCCTCATGATCTCTGCCGCCTCTGCTCCCACCGTTGCCTCAATGTCGTCAGGGTCTACATCATCAAACCAGATGTCCGCTCTGCAACAGCAAAGAAAAGGACGAAGTTAGCAGCCGCAGTTCTTCTTGACCTGAATATAAGCAGAAGTTAGTTCTGTACACTTACTCTGTAGGTTTCGTCTCTTCAACCACAGGCTTCTTTTTCTTGGCTGCTTGCTCGCTGTTTGACTTTCCACCGTCTTTTTTCCTTTTTGGAGCAGCAGCTGGCTGTTTCGTCTCCGAGACAGCTGGAACCTTCGAGTTCACCTGAGAGTCCTTGGGGACAACACTGCTTGGAACAGTTTTGTGCTTCACTTTCTTCCCAGTGTCTGTCTTCCCGGGACTGACATTGTTCTTGGAAATGTTTTTAGAAGAACTTTCTTTAGCCTCCTTTTTTTGCAGGACACCATTCTGAGGTTTTGGTGTCACAGGCTGCTGCTGCTTCTTCTCCGGTTGACTGGCTTTTAACATCTGTAGAAAAAGATTGGGATAATATAAGATATTCCTTTATTAGTCCTGCAGTGGGGAAACTTGTAGTGTACAGCAGCAAAGGGGATAGTGCAAAAAACAAGAAGCTTCAGCTAACACAGTACAGAAATAAGAGCTAAACAAAGTGTAACAAAATATGAACCATTTAAATAGAAGGAAGTATAAAAATAGGAGCAGTATATACAGTATTGACAATAAACAGACTACTAACAAAATTGCACAAGTGGAAAATGATATTGCACAGTGAGAATGAATGAATGAGCAAAGTTAACAAAGTTATTCAGGAAAATAATAGATGTGACAAAAGCTAATGCACATTTATGATATATAAATAAACTATTTCAATGACAAACCTCTTGTAGTAGCTTCCAGTTGGCAGAGAACTGCAGGCCATCTTTAGGAGGTACCACTGAAGGTGGAGGTTTAGCTTTGGTTGCTGGTTTTTTCTTGGCTTGTGGCTTTATCTTCCTGAACTTCTCTGTCATCCAATGTTTTCTTTTCTCTTTCACTGTGCATTTCTTCTCTGTAGATGCGGGTCCTTGTGTCTTAGCAGCAGAGTCTTTCTTCTTTGCAATTACCTTTGACATTATGGCCACTTCAGCCACGTTGGGCAGTCAAAGCACCGTCGCTTAGTTACCAGTTACTAGTTACCTTAGTTACTGCTAAAACAACTAACAGTCAACACTGTCTCCCCTACAAATGTTTCCCCGGAGTAAGTTTACCGTGTAGCCGCAGTATTGCTCCGTTATGTCCCTAAACTGCTGAGAAAATAGCTCAGTAGCAAACTTCAGGTGCTCCTTCCAAAAGCCATGCTGTAAATGTGTACTTCCGAGATGTGCAGCAGCCAAATGGGTCCGGCAAAAACAGGAAATCGTGAACACACGCGAGTTAGTTAGTTAGTTAGTTAGTTAGTTAGTTACCGACCAAAACAATCCCAACAACTACAGTGCAGTTTTCCAATAATAATATTCACTCCAATTTATTTGATGTGTTAATACGTTTTAAAATATATTTTATGTTTCATTCGCTTCTTTATTCCAAAACGGAAACTCGTTTTGTGGTTTCACATCGGACTGAATATCAGTTGGGACCATACGTAGGAAGTTGATAAACAGCTTTGAAGCTAAAAAGAAGCAGCCCTGTTTTGGTAAAATATGTTGATTTAAACTTTGTTTATTTAACGTATTCTTCACTGATATTTTTAATAAATACGTTAATTCGCATATGTCGAGGACATCTTGTATCTAAAGCTCCGTTTAGGTGCGTTGACAGGAACATACAGCATCTGGTAGGTGTGTTTTATTGAGGTAAATACATCTGGATGTTCTTAGCTGCTGTTGCTAGATGTTAGATCAGAGGGGTCTCTAAGCAACCTGCAGCTCTTCAACTCCTCTCCAGTGGCTCCCTGTGGATTTATAAAAAGAAATGAATAACTTATTTTTTTTTTACATTTTCTTTTTTATTTATCATTGTTGTAGGTCTATAGTACGACGGTACGACGGAGTATCAGGGCCACATTGAGGAAAAATAAATAAATCTGAGAGTTAGAGAATAAAGTCATAATATTAGTGTGTGTATGTATATATATATATATATATATATATATATATATATATATATATATATAAAAAGTAGTATAGTAGTAGTCATTTTACGTGTTATTTTCTTTTTTTTCTCGTAAAGTTATGACTTTATTCTTGTAATATTATGACTCTTTTCCCGTAAAGTTGTGACTTTATTCTCATTATATTATGACTTTATTCTTGTAATATTACAACTTTTTTCTCGTAAAGTAGTGACTTTATTCTCGTTATGTTACGACTTTATTCTCGTAATATTACGACTTTTTTTCTCGTAAAATTGTGACTTTATTCTCGTTATGTTATGACTTTATTCTCGTAATATTACGACTTTTTTTCTCGTAAAGTTGTGACTTTATTCTCTTTATATTATGACTTTATTCTTGTAATATTCTGACTTTTTTCTCGTAAAGTTGTGACTTTATTCTTGTAATATTACGACATTTTTTCTTTTAAAGTTATGACTTTATTCTCGTAATATTACAACTTTTTTCTCTTAAAGTTATGATTTTATTCTCGTACTATTACATTTTTTTTCGTAAATGTATGACTTTATTCTCGTAATATTACGACTTTATTCTCGTAATATTACGACTTTTTTCTCGTAACATTATGACTTTATTCTGGAAATCTCAGATGTTTTTTCCCTCAATGTGGCCCTAATACTCCGTAGTACATTTGCACTTTGGCCCTCACTGTATCAGACTTTTATACTTAGACTATAAACTGTGTTACCTTCATCACAATGCTCAAATGTTTTGCGGCTCCAGACAGAATTTTTTATTTTTATTTTTTGCCTAAAATGGCTCTTTTGATAGTAAAGGTTGCTGACCCCTGTGTTAGATGAACCAAATATATACGTATTTATAAGTATGTAAATGGAGCTAACTTTAGGTCTGAAACTGTATATATTCCTTGAACTGTGACACTTCCTCATCGTACCTTTCTCTGTTTTTTTTTTGTGGTTTCAGATCATGGTGGTGAACTCTCCCTCTCCTCTGCCTGAGAGAGCCATTTATGGGTTTGTCCTTTTCCTGGGCTCACAGTTTGGCTTCTGTAAGTCATATATTGTCATTTCACTCTTCCAATATTAAAATGTTAAACATTAAAATGGAAAATCCAGCTGAGACACTACGTGAATAGTATAGCATGTTTATACATTTCCATGTACATAACAGCACAGAGATTATTCCACTGGGTTTAAAATATATTATCATATCTGACTTTTAAAAAAGTGAGGTTAACAATCTAATTTGTTGCCATTGTTGAATTCTTTTTTATTATTATTTTTATGCAGATTTTTTTTTATTGCTTGTGGTCAATTCAGAAACAGCTACACATATAAAAACACATTTTTATACTATACATTTCCCCCTTTTTAAATAAAATACAGTTTATATTAATTTAATTTACTGAAGAAGAAACAAATATTTCTCTGATCCATTTTGGTTAAATATTCTACAAATTTGCTTTAAATTTCCACTGTGCAATATCAATTTTCAATATTTTGTACAATATCAACATTTCATATTCATACTGTATATGCAATAATGTGAACCCAACCTCTCATTGTCTATTTTTTATATCTTGTTTTTTACTGTTTTCTTACTTACTATATCTTTATTGTTTAATTGCTTATTTATTAGATCTTGTTTTTTTTGTTTTTTTTACTGATGCCTCTTGTTGTCAACCATGTCTGCATTATGACCTTTCCTTTCTTCTCTCTACAGTTCTGTATTGCCTGTGGGCATTTATACCAGATGAGTGGCTTCATTCAATAGGTCTCACTTACTGGCCTCAAAAGTAAGTAGAAAATAATCTGATAGTAGTTATCCAGTAACGAGTCCCTTCTCTTGACTGTTAAATGAAACAGTGCGCCTCAGGAAATACACGTACCACATTAGAAGTTTTATGATCCGTTAACTGATACCTTGTTCTTCCTTGTGTAGGTATTGGGCCCTTGCTGTGCCAATCTATCTGCTGGTTGCAGCCGTGATCACTTTTGTGGTGCTGTTCGGGGTGAACATGACCAACACGGCTCCACTCGACTCCGTGGACAACATCACAGGTGAGGACATTGCCATAGCTAACTGTGACCTACTGGTTAGGTGACAATGCAGCTGTGTGGCAACATTACCGGCCCCAACTATACAGTAATTAGTACTACAATGACTTCTGCTACAAGTAACGAGAAAAACTTTAGCAATTAATTTCTAAATGGCAATAGGAAAAGTATTTTAAAAGCTCAAGATATCATGTACTGTACATTATAATATAAATATACATGGTACAGTTAATCTGACATCAGGCCTGTCACATGAGAAAACACTCGTCTTAAGTATTTCCTCATGGTGTTCTGAACTTCCCTAACACCCTTTATTGTTTTCTCTCTGCCACAGATGTGTACGCTCAAGGCCAGAGGACAACAGACTGCCGCAAGGGGGGAATACCCAGACTGAAAGATGTTTCCATTAGTGAAGTCAACAAAATGTTCTATTTGTCGCCCAAGCGATAACAAACATGAACTGATTTTAGCCGGAGGCAGAGTAAGAAGTGAAGCTGCAGGGGATTTATTATGGTGTCACTGTTTACCCTTTGTTTATAAAAGAAGGATTCTGCTTTATTTATTCATCCAGGAACAATGCAACATGGGGAAAATATGTGTGGTAAAGAATAGACTTTTTCTGATCCTTTACGCACAAAATGACGTGTTGTGTTAATAACTGTGATATGCTGAATATGATGTAACGCCATGTCACGATACGAACAAATTCACCTATTGTACATTGGATGAAAATGTAGTATATGATTATATTCAATAAATACTTTTATACATATTTATGTTTTGTGCAATACTACACTTTTGATAATATCATTATTATATGAAATAAATAAGCTTTGATATTTTGACAGCGTCCACTGCTAGAAATTTAGGAGTGAAGCTGCAACAATCTCTGTTCTCTGCTGGAACAGTTTAGTGCCTGTCTGAAATGTCCTGATTCTGACTTACGACATTAAAACACTACTATACAAGATTTTATTATAAAAAATACATTCATTTGATTGGTCAAAATCAACACTAGACCTGCAACACATCTACAATTTAAGGCCCAGGTATAAAGGTTAATGTGTTTTATTTTTTTATTATAGTGTTTTACCTCTATTTCCTCATTTCCACTTGTATTTCCCCCACAGATTATTTATTTTAAAGAGATAGATAATATAATTTTTCAACTCATAAGCATGTTTTTCCTCTACAGTCCAGGGTTCACACTTGTGATAATGTGAAGAATGTCATGTCATTTTACAGAGAGGTGAAATCAGCACTTGGCTGTGCAAAAAAATGTGCAGAATGTTTTGCTTGTGGTCAGTTCAGAAACATACAAATAAAAAAATATGTTTTATACATTTTTGTATACATTATTTACACTTGTATATACTATTTTTCTGTGACATACTGTGGGACTAGGCCACCATCCCCTTTTTAAATAAAATACAGTGTATATTCATGTAATTTATTGAAGAAAATTGACATGCAACACAACTCTGGAGGTATAAAGGTTAATGTATTATATTTTTTATTATAGTGTTTTCCCTCAATTTCCTCACTTTCATTTTTATTTCCACACCTTATTTATTTTATTATTATTAATTATATTAATTCATTATTATTTAACAAACCAAGGAGAGACTGGAAAGTCATGGAATAAACTGTAATTTCCTACTTCATGATCTATTTCTACATATCTGCATTCCTGTCCACTGGGTGGTGATGGAGAGCAGCTTTGCAGACTGCCTAAACATTACAGAAGAAGACCGTGCTTCCATGATACTTGCTACTGTTTATCATCATCATCATCATCCTCCAGTAATCTTTGTACCAGAGTTAAACAACACGTGTGTATTTGCTGCAGTAGTAAACAAATGGCCTTCGCTCTGCCGGTGTGGCTGGCGGTGCAGGACGAACTCCTCGGAGATGTCGCACCGGACTGTTCGCCTCCGAGCTGCTTCGACGACTTCGACGACGACGCTTTGTTCCAGATGTTCCACCTCACCAGACCGTGCATCGCTTTCATCACGGACGCGGTTCGCATCCGCATGAAGAATAACAACGCTTTAAAGAAATCCACCATGCCAGTGGACGCGTCTGTCATGGTTTCGCTCAACTACTTCGCGCACGGAGTTTCGTCCGCCGACGTCGTGCAGAGAGTCGCGCCGAACCAGGCGGACTGCCCCGCGGTGATCAGCGCGCTGTCCGGAGTCATTGCGGGTTTGGCGGATCAGTTCATCTCGTTCCCGCTAATAAAGGACGCCAAAACTAACGTGGCTTTAAAGATTAAGAAGCTGTGCGGGATCCCCAACGTGCTGGGCGTCCTGGCTCCGGCTCACTTCAAGATCAGAGCGTCTCCGTACGAGAAGGAGACCTTCAGGTCGTTTGTCAACACCTTGGGCTACACGTCGGTGGTGAGCCAGATCATATGTGACTCTGACGGAAACATACTGAGTGTGGAGAAGTGCTGTGTGGGCAGCACGTTTGAGCAGGAGATGTGGGAGTCATCCTTCAAAGGGAGGGAGATGGAGGAGGAGCTGCACGGCCCATACTGGGTGATTGGTAAGATACCAGCACTGACAATACACAGCAATAAACTGACAATAAGCTGATATGTTCAGGTGGAATTTCATTCATTCATTCATTCATTCTCACTGTGCAATATCACATTCCACTTATGCAATTGTGTTAATAGTCTGTTTATTGTCAATACTGTATATACTGTTCCTATTTTTATACTTCCTTCTATTTAAATGGTTCATATTTTGTTACACTTTGTTTAGCTCTTATTTTTACTGTGTTAGCTGATGCATCTTGTTTTTTGCACTATCCCCTGTTGTCCTACAATATGCATCATGCTGTATGTACAGTGCATGGCTTTACTAACATTCATTTTTTACATAGCACCACTGCCAGTCAGAGGTTTTCTGCTTGTGAAACATAGAGCACAACTCTTCCCAGCCCTGCCTCATCATAGAACACTGACAATAAATAAGACAATGGCTTAAGTGGCTTTAAAGGTCTGTCTAATTGAAATGTGCATGTGTAAAGAAAGGGTTCAAGACAAGAATCCACTCAATACCATTTAAATAAAAGGAAGTATATACTGCTTCTATTTTTATACTTCCTTCTATTTAAATGGTTCATATTTTGTTACTCTTTGTTCAGCTCTTTTTTTTACTATGTTTGCTGATGCATCTTGTTTTTTGCACTATCCCACTGCACTATTTCTGGAATATATTGTGATATGAAGCCAATACATTAAACCCACCACACCCAGTACCACTCTGAAATTCCCCAGGAAGTGTCCTAATCATACCAAAAAAAAAAAAGGAAATGCAGATATCACACTAATAAAAGAAATGGCAGACATACAGTATCAGTAATGCCAAGTTTTCTCAGGCAAATCTTGATTTTCTAATGTGGGACATTGAAAAGTCTGTTAAAAAGGCCTAAAAAAATCACCTTAATTATTGCAGGAAACACTCAAGGCTAAAAGTGCAATCCCATACTCAGTCATTTTACCATTTACAATGTTATTGCAAGGAGGGGCGTTTCAGACAGAGGGTGAGAAGAGGTACTGCAGCACAACTGGTATGAGAAGAATAAAGTGTTTTTTGAACATTAAAGCACGTAAACATGTTCTAGTAGAAACCTAAAATACAAGTATGCTCCTGAAAATGAGCACAATAAGTCCTCTTTAAGTTAATGTACTTTTTGTTAATGATTGTTGGAATGAACTTTCATACTTAATAACTCTGGCTTAGTAATTGGCATATTATATCATACACACTGATACTTATACTGATACACTGATACTAGCATTTTGTAACAATTACTGCTACTAACATTACTGCTTTATCATCTTCTAAAGAAAGCGCTCACTTCTGGTTTAATCATGTGGTTTCTTTAGAGTAGGTGTACAGTTTCTCAACTTTTTCTTATGAATTCCTACCAGACTATACACTGCAAGGCCAGTTCGTACCCTCCACAATCCATACTACATGTTTCTTTTTTATTATTGCCTTCTCTCCTGTCTTTTCTTATAGGTGGGAAAGGCTACCAACTAAGCAAACATGTCCTGACTCCTGTGCACCAACCTGCAAATGACAGTGAGACCCGCTTCAATGACGCCCACACGAAGATCCACAACGTCATGCGGACAACGCTGGGCTCCATGAAGAGGCGTTTCAGGTGTCTGATGCAACTTGGCTTTGCACAGGAGGGCTCTTTGGACAAAAAGGCCAACATTATCAAGGCGTGCAGTGTACTGCACAACATCGCTAAGAAGTTCTCCGTGCCTCCCCCGCCTGTAGCTGGTAAGATTGAGCCCCTGCATCCAGGCAAGCAGCATTCAGTGGCGGTCGACACCAACACTGAGGCTCTACAAGCCAGACAGGAGCTCATCTATCGTAACTTCCCTGTTGCCTCCACTAGCCAGGACCCATAAAGGCATCACCGGGGAGGGTGCGTGAGCAGAGTGGGTGTGTTGTCTGCTCTCAGAAGCAAAAGATCATGAACGTACACTAAAGACAAACACTGGACCCTAAAGCCGACTTATAATGCAAGATGTACACACGGTTTGTTGCTGTTCTCCGTCAGTTTGACACTAATTTGTAAATGTGACAGCATATTGGGGTTTTCATCTCGTTTGCAGACTTTGTAAAAAAACACATTCAGGTATTTTTGTTAATAAAAAATATTTTATTTCTTGTACAAATAGAAAAGCATTCTTTTCTACCAACATTTCTTATTGCTAATAAATGTAATTTGAAAACATTTTTTGGTCACCTGGAGTGTTGACAAGAAGAAGAAGAAGAAGAGGAAGAAGAAGAAAAATACACATTTTGTAGATGAGAGGAACAAAAATGTACAAGTTAAATTAAATCTAAAGATGCTATGCATGTACAGTAAATATATTAGACTTAAATGTTTTTGATATTTACAGTTATACAAAATATAGCATGTAAACTTTCAAATTAGTTTTTCATTAAGTTAAGTTTTCATTAATAGACAGTGCTGACAATAGGCTCGTTCGAGATGAGCAAGGCCTGCGCAGAATCGATCAATGGCGATTGCCGCACAATGCATGCCGATTTAGATTTGTGTCTGACTTGAGCCCGATTTGCTCTGACGTCATGCACACGCGGGCAACGATAACCTCACGAGATCGAGGCGGACGCAGTTTTTAGAGCCAGGCGCCGCAGTTGCTTTCTACCGACTGCAAGACCCAGGGCATGATGGGATTGGCTCTTCGTTTTGACAACAAACACCACGTGTCCCTGTAATTGTGATATTTAACACTAGATTGTAGGCTATTAGTCTCATGTTGTGCAATGAAGGGTGTTCTAATAACAAACATCTTGTGTGGTTGATAATAATAATAATTATATTATAATATTGGTTATTTATATAGCACTTATCAAAACAAGTGTTCATTACAAGGCAGACATACAAATGGATAGAATACAATGCCAGATACACGCACACTTCCACATATATATATATATATATATATATATATATATATATATAT
>CAKAOI010044868.1:76177-90861 GCA_916701655.1 Sebastiscus albofasciatus | reverse complement strand
TATATTAACCAACAAATCTAAATCAATTTGAACGTGGTCTGCAAACTACAAGTAGCATACAGACGAGCTCTAACAGGATGTAACTATTCCTGTGACTTCCCGTAAATTCTTTGAAGGTCGCTGGAAACTGTCCTACTTGACCGCAGTTTTTTGTCACCGCCCCCTGCTGCTGCCGCCTGATCTCGTCTACTTCACTGGCGAGGCGCAGTTCATCTCGAACGAGCCTATTCTTGTTTAGTTAAGGCATTTGTGCTAATGTAGCTCTCGGAGTGCAGTGGCGTTGGCGTAGATCATGTCTGAATTCTCATATATGTTCTCTTCATTCTTCTCATTTGGCTGCAGACAGTCCATGATGCTTTGGTGCAGGAAAACATACTGGGACTGGAGATAGATAAACCACATTTGCTGGTCATTTGAAAAGCAGAACTTTACTGTCTGCCACTTCCTCGTAGGTGTTAACAAGCCTCAGAGTTTCCTAATATAATGTAGGTCAAACTTTTGTGTCACAACCAATGTCAATGTGCATATAAACACACACCTTAGAACAGTGAGGCCTACATTAACGTGACTGTCTATTTTTGGTAAATATTTTGTAAAGTTTGACTTGTAAAAGCTGAAATGAGACAGTAGAAAAGACAATTTCAGACCCATGTTTTTAGAGGATGGATATGAACAACTACATGATGGAAATCAAAGCAAAGCTTACCATACATACATACTGTATACTGCATATATATAATATCGTAACAGTGCTTGAACTGTGTCACCAGCTGTGTCTAAAGGGGCCTCACCCTTAAACGGATACCGAACTAAGGAAGTGGTAGCTCAGTGGTAGCTCAGTGGTAGCTCAGTGGTAGCTCAGCCTCTTACCTCTGTCTGCACCATGTGTGGTCGGCTCAGTCTCATCTTGTGCACAAAGCCATTGATGCCCACTGCTCTTTCCTTCTCTAGCTGCTGAAGCAGCACATCTAGGGCAATGATAGTGCCTGTCCTCCCCACTCCAGCACTAAGAGAGTGACACATAGCAAAAGGTTAGCAGTTAGTGTCCAACTATGACGGTCATCATCAGCTTGTCCTGATGTCCAAAGTAGATTTGTAACTTTATGTAGAAATCACTCATTACTGACCTCAAAACATTTTCTTCTTGCTCACAACTAACATAAAAACTAAGCCAGTGAAAGTTATAAAAGCTGGTATTTTCTTTAAAATGAATGGGTATATACTGAATATTAAATATTTGTCAGTGATGGACCAGAAACCAATTATTAACCATTGACAGAGTATTAACTATCTATCTAAATAATGTTTATAGATGCTTTACAAAGTATTTATTACCCATTTAATAAGGTATTATAATCATTAGTTGCAACTTTATAATAGCATTCAAATAATGTTTATAGATGTTTTACAAAGTATTTATTAACCATTTAATAAGGTATTATAATCATTAGTTGCAATGTTATAATAGCATCTGTTTCAAAATGTTCTTTTAGGTTTTACAGGTCCACAATTTCCTTATAATTTCCTAGGAATTTTTCAGGCGATAACTATATGGTATAGTTTGGTACGAGAGGGTGGAACTAAGCACAACCGAACGCTGAATAAGACATTTACAGGCAACCAAAAAGGTTCTAATTAACGTTCATGAACTGAAAACATTATTTTATCATCAGTTTGTATAATATGAAATTATTAGTTTACAAATTTTATATTGTATCATAGCTGATAAGAGACAATAACAATTACATTCTGCTTACATTAGTACACCATCAATTATTAGTTTATTGTTGCACACATTATAACATCATATATCATATATATATTTTAGTTAAATGGCTGAAATAAGGTCTGTGGTTAACACAAGCTGAAGAGATTTTAACGTTTTGTTCTACAACATAAAATACACCAGTAAATATCCCACTAATGAATTTCGAAGCTTTTACACGTCTTAATAAAGGCAGTTGCTAACAAGTGGCTAAATGAGACTACTAAATGTCATCACACCGACTCGTCCTCCTTTACAGCCTCGTTGTGTATGCTCGCGTGCATGCGAGGTGTAGTTAGTTTATAGCCTAATGTTAGCTTTTTACTTCTGCATTCACACTTCAGAAATCATAAAGTGGTGTTAATGTGTGAAGATTATCTTGCTGAACAAAACGTGCAAGTATCATAAATGTTTATTTGCCACAGAGCTTCTGCTATAATCCTAATACCAATGGAAAACATCCTGTTGGCTTTTTGTTGAGGTAACCAGGGCTATGCTTACTTCCTGGTTGGCCTACAAATATACACTCACCGGCCACTTTATTAGGTACAAGGTGTACCTAATAAAGTGGCCGGTGCTAGTACCGGGTGGTCTTCTGCTGCTGTAGCCCATCTGCTTCAAGGTTCGACGTGTTTTGCGTTCAGAGATGGTATTCTGCATACCTTGGTTGTAGCGAGTGGTTATTTGAGTTACTGTTGCCTTTCTATCATCTCGAACCACTCTGCCCATTCTCCTCTGACCTCTGACATCAACAAGGCATTTCCGTCCACACAACTGCCGCTCACTGGATATTTTCTCTTTTTCTCTGTAAACCCTAGAGATGGTTGTGCGTGAAAATCCCGGTAGATCAGCAGTTTTTTAAATACTCAGACCAGTCCGTCTGGCACCAACAACCATGCCACATTCAAAGTACCTTAAATCCCCTTTCTTCCCCATTCTGATGCTCGGTTTGAACTTCAGCAAGTCGTCTTCACCACCTCTAGATGCCTAAATGCATTGAGTTACTGCCATGTGATTGACTGATTAGCTATTTCTGTTAACAAGCAATTGAACAGGTGTGCCTAATAAAGTGGCCAGTGAGTGTATATCATCCCTGCAGCACTCTATGGCAAAGATTACTCTCCAGACTTAAGCACTTTTTCCGTACCTGCAGTGAACCACAGTTGGCGCTCCAGCCCCATCTCTCTCCATGTGCCGTCTCACCAGTCCTCTGAACTCGATCAGGGCTTCGGTGCCTTGTGGGACTCCGTGGTCAGGCCAGGCAGTGAAGTGAAAATGTTTCACTGTGCGCTCCCCTGAGTTGTTGCTCTGCGAAGACGATACACATAAATTAATTCAAATAAAGTAGGTCTCAGTCTTGAACTCACAAAGTCAACGATGAAGTCGTTGAGCGTTGTGTACAAATTCAAATAAGCTTTACAGCAAACTACATTTAACATTTTCTATGAGTTGTTATTTGTGCTCTGACACAGTCACAGTTTTCATTCACTTTGTTGTGCTTTGTGACTTGGAAATGTATGAATACCCAACCTATTTAGTTACACCATAAAAAATGTAGAGATGTGTCGTACATGTTTCACGCTAAATTCCCTCAATGTCCAGTAAGGCTCCTCCTGCTCAGATCTGATGGTGACCAACAGCTCTCCGTTAAGGCAAGGTTTACTGTCTGCAGGCCAGTATCGTTGACACTTAGTCTGAGAAAGAGAAACATACAAAAAACAAAATGAGGTTATTGAAGTTGTTTTAATGTAGGTGTCAGTTCCTTGTGGAGACTGAAAAACCCCACAAAAACAATTGTGTGCACAGTAACGTAAACTGACACCATTTGACAACACATTAGCTATAAGAGCAAATGATTCACAAGGACTCACTAAATTAAGTTTGCACTTCCCTTAAAATCTGTCAATAAAACAAATCTCAAAATCTTCCCGATGACTCACCTTTCCTCCCTCGGTGCAGTTGGTTACCATGACGATGCCTTTCACTCTCTGTTCCCAGATCATTCTCCAGAAATCATTGACTGTGGAGGGCAGAGGACCCTGGGTGGCGATGTACTCTCTGTTGCTGTTGTAGCCCTGTGAAGCAATTGCCAAAGTTAACACGAACACTTTCTGTAGCTTGTACAAGTCCTACATTGCTTAGTGTGACATAAAACACGATTTTGTGCTCATAAAAGCACACAAAGTCAGCATAAATTGCTTGGCTTCAAATTAATGTTCATGTGCAGATGTTTTAGCAACCATTTACTTGCAACTGTGGCAACTTCACTACAGATAATTAATGATTCAAGCTTATCAAATCTGGCCTTTGACCATTATCAGGTAATACCCACTGGCATGTAATTGGCATTAATGTAGTCGGAGGATCCATTGGGACCGGTTGTAAGCTTCACCCGACACCAGTCATCTGGGATGAGAAAACAGAAGATGGTTTAACTGCAATGCGCCACAACAAAGTACACATTGCTCAGAATTCGTGAGTCTCTATTGCTCATGATAGCGTGGTCCATCAGTCAGAAGGACAGGCTTACATGGCAGGACGTTGTTGAAACGATTCCTCGCTTTGTTCTCAGGTTCAGTAGCCGCCTTTCGTGTTTGCTCTGTGCCAACAGAACTGAGGCTCTGCATGGAAGTTGGTAGATGACACGGACGTGTGAATGAGACAATGGTCAACGGCCAAGCAAAAGAAACAGAACCACAGCACACACATGTTTACGGTCATATACGAAAACAGGAAGACATAGAAGAGGAACAAAACATGATTCGTTTTTTATGCACCTCATATTCCTGGCTGAAACCTCTGTTCTCGTCCACACCCAGTTGGTGGAAGTGGTCTGGAAACTTTGCCACAGAAATAGCTCTGAAAAAAACACACAACAAAAGTAGAACTCATGTCATGTAGTAATGATGTACGACAGTGGACATATATAAATATTAGGGTTTAACCTACTAATTCTCTCTAATTATACAAGACCTAATTTTCTATTTTCACTACATTGCCTACTGACAGTGGTGTTAACATTATGAAGAGATGACATATACTTACTTGCACTTTTTTTTTGGTTGTTTGGAACCACCGATGAATGCCTCTTTCCTGCTGTGTGAAAGAAGCAAAGAGGTTGTCTGATTGAGTGCAATTGAGTACATTTCAGGGAAATAATCTAATAGCTGAGGCAGCACCAACCTGATAATATCTGGTCTTTTTATAAAAATGAAGACAGCCAGACAGACCAGGACACAAAAAAGCAGAACACCAAGTACTGACCCTGCAATGACTCCTATAGGGAGTAGAATCTGGATTAAATGCTTTGTAACATACAGTAGATACTCAACACAGCAGACATCAAAACCAACAAGCAAGTAATATAACTGATTCCAAACAGCACAATAATCAAAAATGTGAGAATATATTGTTAAAATGTTACATCAGGAAACACTCAGTCACTTTGACTCACCCCTTGGATCAGTACGACACCAAAAAACAAATGGTTTATTACTCCTTACGGGCCCGGACAGTGAAGTTAAAGACACCTCATAGGTTTTAGCAGGTTGGAATCCAGATAGACAGATTCTGAGACGCTCTTCTTCATTTCCACATTTTTCCACAGTTTCCCCTGTCACGTTCACCTCCACTGAAGTCCACACACCGTATGGTTCATCCAAGACGATTAAGGCCGAATAGCCAGCTCCCCAGTAGTCACAGTGACCACTTAAAGGCGGAGGAACTGAGTGAAAGAAGTGGAAATGTGCTTTTATAATACAATCAGAAACAACAACACATTCCAGTGTTAAGTATTGGTGAAAAAAAACAACACAAATTCATGCATTTCAATCATCTTTTATTCCCACTAATAGCCTATTAATGATAAGTTGCTTAAAGGTGCAATTGATAACATTGATAACATTGAGCTACTAGATGTCACACCTTGTTAGAAGTGGGAACCAAACATCAGATATCTCTTCCACAGAGATAAAAAAATACATTCCTTTTGGACCCACCAACATTTTTTAAATGATTAATTCACAATCATAATTGTTTACTTTTATCCGGCTCCTTTCTAAAAGCCCTGTGGATGTATCATTTATTTGAAATTATTTGTCTACATGTTAT
Organism: Sebastiscus albofasciatus; assembly: GCA_916701655.1. Classification (NCBI taxonomy): domain Eukaryota; kingdom Metazoa; phylum Chordata; class Actinopteri; order Perciformes; family Sebastidae; genus Sebastiscus; species Sebastiscus albofasciatus. The sequence continues at coordinate 84,986 of CAKAOI010044868.1, read as the reverse complement.
CAATATGACCTTTAAGTCACAACAATGCCAAACATTCCAGCTTTACCAGAGTGAGGATTGGCTGCTTTTCTCTGTTTTATTTAGTGGGTACATCGAATATTTGGGAATTTTGATTGTTTGTCGGGAAAAAAATTGCAATTTGTCCACTTTGGGTGGGGTATTTGTGTGCATTTCATTTTTTTTTAACTTTTTAAAGTAATTAATCTATTATTTAAATACATTAATTGATATTAAAAATGATTATAGCTACAGACCATAATAATAATCATCATAGAGAACCATTTCAAATAGCAATAGCATTCATTTATGGTATGTGAATAAATGGTGCTGTAGAGTGCTCTGAAGTTTTTTGATTTCAAGCACACACAAAAAACTTAATTAATCACATGAATGTACACGGCACATTCCTCTGTCATTATGGTTCAAATGCTTTGAAATCGTTATTCTTAAAATATGGTTAATGTTAGTACTTCACATTATTTCTGTGGGAAGTGTAGACAAATATTTAATGAATGTGTTAAGACAAATTTGTACTTACTGATTGTCAAATACAGCTCGGGGATACACTGTGGAAAGATCTTGGATTTCATTTCATACTCAAGAGACACCTTATAGGTGTCGCCAGGGTAGAGGCCAGTAAATGACACATTGCTTCCTCCAGGACTGACATGAGTTTGAGATTTACTAGTGGCTGTTGCATTGGAGAACAAGCCTTCAACCCTTCCTTGGATCGATGAGGTAGTAACATGCCAGGTTACATTGGTACAGTCTATGGCTGAAATTAATGAGAAAATAATTGCAGACAAAAAGCCTTCATTTGTTAAAGTTATACATAATTCAATCAAAAACTAATAGTTTTCAAGAAACATGACTTTTTAAATTAGCATGTGGAACAAATGTCATTAGTCATATTGGAAAATATACGTTAACAACAGTTTTTGAGAAGGTGTGTATATACTTGTTACTGTGAAGTCTTCATAAGCGGTGCTGTTGAGTCCAGAGAACACTGAGATCACGCTGAATCGATACTCTGTTCCAGGCTGGAGAGACGTGAATGAATGGGACTCAACATCCAAGGCTCTATTTGTGAGAAGTTGTGGATTTACCCCGTTCATTTCGAGAAAGTAGTCCCAGTCTTTATTCTCCCTCTGCCACGTCAGGGTTATGCTGGTCACAGAGCGTTCAGTCACAACCGAAGGCACCATTGAGGGAACTGAAAACACACACAGCATGTATCAATGTGAATACATTACAAATGCAGAAAGAAACTTTGAATAAAAGCTTGTTAAGAGGTCTAAAAATACAGATTCAGTCTGACTTGAAGATGAGGTGTGAGTAATAGCTTGCGTATTATGACATATTTTGGAGACAGTCGGGTTGAGCTTTTTCAAGTTAGACACCTGTGTAGCTTTATCCAGGCAGTACAAGTCCTGGGGCCTCATTACAGAAACTTTCTAAGTCTGACATCCTATTTTGTCTCAGTTTAGAATGACATTTAGCGATTTTGGTATTACAAAAACATGTTTCCTTACTTTATTTATTATCATTATTCCTCTTTGGATAGGTATTTAGCTATTACAGAAGCGTTATAACTTAGGGATTTCCCAAGTTAGGAATCCTAAAAGTCAGTGACAAGTGAGAGCCGTTGATATTATGTCGTATCCATCTGGAGCGGTTTACCAGTACATTGTAATCAAAGATACGGACATGAGTCACAAGACACAAGTGCAGATTAAAGGATTAAATTTACAGTTAGTTAGGATTTCTTAAATTAAGATAAGATGGGATAGGACACAGCCATGAGTTTAGGAATTGCTTCTGTAATAGGAAGATAAGATCTTTCCTTATCTTTGAAATTTAAGATATGACGAGCAGTTAGGATATTTTTCCATATTGAGGTCCAGGTCACTATATACAGTTGTATGTTCCATTGAATTCAAGTTCTTAGCATCTATTTTCTACTTTTTTTTACTGCAGTGTCACTTTGCTTTGATGTTATTCATCTGTTGCAAACTCTGGTGCATAATGAATAGGTAGTATAATGTAATGTCAATGAACATTAGTTCCTCTAAATCCTATGGCTGTTGGAAGTTGAATTTGTGTCGGGTGGGGCTATTTGATAAAGGGTTTTTTTTTTTTTTTTAAAAGGTACAGTTAAATACAGCAATTTGTGTATGATTTGCATATCATAAGCAAAACACCTGGCTTTAAGTGTATACTCAAAGGTCACCTACCAGTCACAGCGTTAAATGAGAATCCAGTGCTGTTGACTTTCTCAAAGCGAGTGATGAGAGTGAAATTATATTTTGTCCCAGCATTAAGCGAAGAGACCTCGTAGGTAACTGAAGCCTCTTGATAAAATGTGTCGCCATTGACCTCAGTGGAACTTCCATTGTTATCATTTTGTAGGAAGTATGTTGAGATGTTGTTAACCTTGTTCCACGTCAGAGTTATACTACTCTCGTTTTGTGTCAACACAGTCACATTATTAACATTTCCAGGAGCTGAAAGAGGACAGAGGAAACAGTTGTTATAATCGGTAACACTTTATAATAACCATCATTAATAAATGGTAAATTGATAGTTAATTAAACTGAAATGATAGTTTACTGTTAACAAACAATGAAATGATGATTAATAATGTTTACTAAGTATTAGTAAATAGTAAGTTATTAGTTAGTAGTTATTTTAGCATTAGTTTATGGAATATGAAATAATTATCATAGCTGATAAGAATTTGTTAATAATTACTAAATTATTTGTAAACCTTTAAGAAATCATTTGTAAAACATTTATAAACATTAGATATATAGATGGACCAGAAACCAATTATTAATCATTGACAAAGTATTGCGTATCTATTTAAATCATATTTATAGATTACTTTACAAAGTATTTATTAACCATCTAACAAGGTGTTATAATCATCAGTTGCACCTTTATAATAGCCATCCGATTAATGTGTATAGACAGTTTACAAAACAATTATTAACCATTAAAAAAGTGCTACAAATATCTGGTCTATCAATCTATGTCATGTTTATAGATGTTTTAGAAATCCTTTGTCAATCACGAACAAGTACTTAATATAGCATATAAAATGTTATAATGTGAACAACAATAAACTGTTAAAATAACATTAATTATAGCATTACTGATATTAGTAAATGTTATAAATTATCATATCATTGTTTGTTAATAGTAAAATAAACTAAAGTTGAATTTATTATCAATTTACATTTATTAATGATGATTATTATAAAGTGTTACCGCATAATATGTTTTTTTTTAAACTTTCATTCCGTTCTGATATTTTCTCAAAAACAGTAATACTAAGTGAGCAACAGAGATCTGTCAACAGCTCTGTCCTGGCTCATATCAGAGGGAAATCATCTTACCAGTAAATGCAATGGTGTTTAATCCGCTGCTTCTGACATTTTCGAACACAGCGAAGAGAGTGATGTTGTATTTAGTCATAGTTGTGAGCTCTAAGATTGTGTACGTCACGTTTTCTAGTCCCTCTGATGCCGTGACGTTTACCATCGTTTCATTGAACACAAGTGTATAGTTGAGGATGCCATCCACTTTTTTCCACTGAAGAGTTATACTGCTCTCATTTTGTCTGACTGATTTTAACACTTCTGTGTTACGTGGAGCTAGAATGTAAAGAAACACGATGAAGGAATTGTCACAAAATTTTTAAAAAATTGACAGGATATCCCTGATAAAATGTTTTGTGCATTTTCTATTCAAACAATAGGTTAGATTCAATTCAAGTATTTTATCAGCAACAGTCCAATATACGAAGCGAGCAACTCCCCTGTTACTGAGAAACCATAAATTAGATATTATTACAGCTTTTTTGCTTTGTTGTTGACCTATTTTAGAGGGAAACATCTTACCAGTAACTGCACTGTAGTTTTTTCCACTGCTTCTGATATTTTCAAACACAGTGAAGAGACTGAAGTCATATTTAGTCCCACTTGTGAGCTCTGAGATTGTGTATGTCACTTCCTGTGCCGCTGATGCAGCGACGCTGTTTTCAGTTCCATTGAACACAAGTATATAGTCAAGGATGTCCCACACTTTTGTCCACTCCAGAGTTATACTGTTCTCATTTTGTGCAACTGATTTTAACACTTCTGTGTTACGAGGAGCTAGAATGTAAAGAAACATTAATCCTTGTAATTGCACGCAGTATCTAATCATGTCTCTATATTAGTTGTTTCCAAGTTTTGTTTTGTTCTAATGACAAAGAGGAAGGTGGTGAAAATGGTAGTTAAAAGTACAATTAAATACAGCACTTTTTCTTTAATTTGCATATAACAAGCCAAATGTCTGAATCCAAATGTGAGATCACTTACCAGTGACAGCTTCAGTCCTGCGTCCAGTGCTGTTGACCCCCTCAAACACAGTGACGACAGTGAAATTATATTTTTTCCCAGCAGTCAGAGTAGTAATCACATGTGTAACTGGTGCATCTTCATCGGATGCAGTGACAAAGTCCTCCTCGAGACCACCGTTGTTATCATATCGTAGGAAGTATGTTGAGATGTCGTTAACCTTGTCCCACGTCAGAGTTATGCTACTCTCATTTTGTGTCAACACTGTCACGTTCATCACATTTTCAGGTGCTGAAAAGATAAAGAGTTGACAGTTTCATTAGAGAATGCAAGTGCGAGGCTTTCACCACAATAAAGGGTTTTGTGGTGTATTTTTAGCAAATAAATAGTAATTATTTTATCAGCAACAGTCAAAAATGTTAAGTGAGCAACATAAATGTATTAATAATAATAAACTTTGAATTAGATATTGTTACAGAGCTCTGCCCTGGCTCTTGTTGTTGGCCTATATCAGCAGAAAGACATCTTACCAGTGACTGCAGAGAGGTTTGCTCCACTGCTTCTAACATTTTCAAACATAGTGAAGAGAGTGAAGTCATATTTAGTCGCACTTGTGAGCTCTGAGATTGTGTGTGTCACTTGCTGTGCCGCTGATGCAGAGACATTTATCTCACTTCCATTGAACACAAGTATATAGTTAGGGATATTTCCCACTTTCTGCCACTGCAGAGTTATACTGGTCTCATTTTGGTCAACTGATTTGAAATGTTCTGCATTAAGAGGAGCTAGGATGAAAAAAGACATGGAGAAGATACTGTAACAAATTCTGTGGATTATCCAGATACCCCTGATAAAATGTTGTGTTTTGTGTAGTTTTTCCAAACAAATAAGTTACATTACATTACAGTATTTCATCAGCTACAGTAAAACAATATTAAATGAGAAAGACATCTCTGTTACTCAGAAACGTAAAATTATATGTTATCTTTCCAGAGCTCTGGCCTGGCTCTTGTTATATGGCTATGAGAGGAACATTCACTTACCTGTAGCTGCAGAGTGGTTTGCTCCGCTGCTTCTGACATTTTCAAATACAGAGTAGAGAGTGAAGTCGTATTTAGTCGCACTTGTGAGCCCTGAGACTGATTCTGTCACTGTCACGTTGGCTGATGATGCAATGACGTTTCTCTCATTTCCATTGAACACAAGTGTATAGTTGAGGATGTTCTCCACTTTTGTCCACTGCAGAGTTATACTGATCTCATTTCGTTCAACTGATTCAAAATCCATTGCATTAAGAGGAGCTGGGATGTAAAAAGACATGGAGAAGATACTGTAACAAAATCTGAGTTTAAATAATTGACAGGATATATGCTTTGTGTAGTTATTTCAAACAATAAGTTGCATTACATTACAGTATTTCATCAGCCACAGTCAACAATATTAAGTGAGCAACACCCCTCTGTTACTCAGAAACTTTAAATTATATTATATCTCAGCCCGTTCTCATTCCCAGGGAGTCAAATACCAAGGTTTTGTCACGGCCATCGAGGTTTGGTACCACCACACACGGCAACCTTTAGCGCCCTTTAACTATATTGTAAACCCATCAGCTGCAACTGTCAACGCTCAGAGAAAGTGAGCCAGGAGTGTGGTGCTGTAGTTTAAAGAATGAAAAGACACACCGGGTGGGAGGGAGGGGACGTGGATGGGTCCACCAAACACAAGACTTTCATCCAGGACTCTCGTGCGTCACGTTACAATAAGCTGTTCGTTCGTGTTCCGTGTTCACAACGTTCAGTGTCATTTTCACTGTACAAACGTACTAGTTTCAAGCCCAACCATGTAGTCCTTCCTAAACCTAACTCTAGTGGTTGTGTTGCCTAATGCTAAAGTGACACCAAGGGGAACTAGAGTGGGTTTTGTTGCCTATTGCTATAGCGTCACCAAGGGGAACTATAGCGGTTTTGATGCAAAAAATAAAGTCACGCCAAGGGGCGTGAGAAAGCTGCGGTATGTGACGAGTTGGGATGAGAACGTATTGCATATCTTTACAGACAGTGCTCGAAGTGGGGCAGTACTCACCGGTACTCAGTACCAGCACTTCTTCATTTTACTCTTTGACGTACCGTGACTTTTCCTTGCGCACCGGCAATTCTCACAAGCTGCCGGTACACTTTTCTGCCCTCTCTATATCAGCTTCTCTGAGAGATGTATGAACATAAAAACTATGTGGAGATCATCTGGATGTGCCGACACACGGCACGGGGGAGGGGCGGTGAGAACGAGGGGCCTGTAATTTATCAATACAATGTTCATGTCCTTTTTGTAAAATAATTAGTGAAATGTTTGTCATAACTTTTTTTTTTTTTTAATTTGTGAACAATTATAATTAATGAAACATTATTTCAAAGTTTTCTGAATCTGCTCTTTTAGGGCAAACATTTCCCACTGCAGATTTATGCTGGTCTCATTTTGTCCAACTGATTTTAAATCTTCTGCGTTATGAGGAACTAGGATGCAAAGAGAAGTTAGTCCTCGCAAATATAAAGTAATCACGTCTCTATATTATCTATTCAACTGCAAGTTCTGTTTTGCTGAACTTACAAAGAGGAAAGTGTGTTAAAATGGTAGTTACAGGTGCAATAAAATACAGCATTTTGTTTTTAATTCCATTATATTATCCGCAACAGTCAAAAATATTAAGTGAGCATCTGTTAATAGGAAAAATAAAATGTACATATTGTTACAGAGCTCTGTCCTGGTTGTTGTTGGCCTATATCAGAGGAAAAACATCTTGCTGGTAAATGCAGTGGTGTTTGTTCCACTGCTTCTGACATTTTCAAACACAATGAAAAGAGTGAAACCGTGTTCAGTCCCACTTCTGAGATTGATTGTGGTCAGATCCCTCTGATGCAGTCACATTTATCTCTCCTTCTCTGAACTTAAGGCTATAGTTGAAAATATTTCCCACTTTTGTCCACTGCAGAGTTATACTGGTCTCATTTAGTGCAACTAATTTGAAATCTTCTGCATTACGGGGAGCTAGGATGTAAAGAGACACTGAGTATTTCATCAGCCACACTCAAAAATATTGAGTGAGCAAGACCCCTCTGTTGAGAAACTTTAAATATGTTATCTTTCCAGAGCTCTGGCCTGGCTCTTGTTACATGGCTATGAGAGGAACATTCACTTACCAGTAGCTGCAGAGAGGTTTGCTCCACTGCTTCTGACATTTTGAAATACAGTGAAGAGAGTGAAGTCGTATTTAGTCGCACTTGTGAGCTCTGAGATTGTGTGTGTCACTTGCTGTACCGCTGATGCAGAGACATTTATCTCCCTTCCATTGAACACAAGTATATAGTTAGGGATGTCCAGCACTTTTGTCCACTCCAGAGTTATACTGGTCTCAGTTTCTCCAACTGATTTAAAATTCTCTGCATCAGGAGGAGCTGGGATGTAAAAAGACATGGAGTTTAACTAAATGACAGAATATCCCTGATAAAATGTGGTGTTTTGTGTAGTTTTTTCAAACAATAAGTTGCATTACATTTCAGTATTTCATCAGCCGCAATCAACAATATTAAGGGAGCAACACCCCTCTGTTACTCTTTAAATCATATTATATATCGGGGTTTGGTACCGCCACACATGTATATATTACCACGTCTCGATATTAGCTGTTGCAAGTTATATTTTGCCTAATTGATAAATAGGAAGTTGTGTGAAAAATGATTATTACAAATACAATTAAATACAGCAATTTGTCTATCACAAGCAAAATGTCTTATTCCAAATGTCAACGATCACCTACCAGTGACAGCCTGAAATCTGTATCCAGTGCTGTTGACCCCGTCAAACGCAGTGATGAGAGTGAAATTATATTCTCTCCCAGCAGTCAGAGAAGTAACCACATGTGTAACTGGTGCGTCTTGAGATTCGTTGATGGTGTCCTCTTTGCTGTCATATCGTAGGAAGTATGTTGAGATGTCGTTAACCTTGTCCCACTTCAGAGTTATGCTACTCTCATCTTGTGTCGACACGTTCACGTTCATCACATTTTCAGGAGCTGAAAAGATAAAGAGTTGACAGTTTCATTAGAGAATGCAAGTGCGAGGCTTTCACCACAATAAAGGGTTTTGTGGTGTATTTTTAGCAAATAAATAGTAATTATTTTATCAGCAACAGTCAAAAATGTTAAGTGAGCAACATAAATGTATTAATAATAATAAACTTTGAATTAGATATTGTTATAGAGCTCTGCCCTGGCTCTCGTTGTTGGCCTATATCAGCAGAAAGACATCTTACCAGTGACTGCAGAGAGGTTTGCTCCACTGCTTCTAACATTTTCAAACACAGTGAAGAGAGTGGCGTTGTATTTTTTTTTTTTAATTTGTGAACAATTATAATTAATGAAACATTATTTCAAAGTTTTCTGAATCTGCTCTTTTAGGGCAAACATTTCCCAC